>PNEQ01052961.1:0-43289 GCA_003012365.1 Medauroidea extradentata | reverse complement strand
AAGGTACCAGGAAAATACGAAACTGTAGTAAAATTTAATTTAAATAGGCTTGGAAAAGACAATGAATTCAACTTAATTTTAAAGTGAAAATAAACCAAGTTCGCTTTTTAAATAATGAATTTTATGTAACTTAAAATTCAGGAAAGCTCTGTGATAGGTCAGTATACAACCATTACCGATACCAGCTCTCTAGCGGCAGAAATTTTCCCTGTGACAAACTTTTAACATTGATTCTTCAAACCTGTAGTAGAATTAACCTTAGTCTTAGGGCCGTATCTATAAACGGCTTTCGAAAGACAACCAACTGCTCACCAATGCTTTCTCTATGGGGATAGCAGTTGGTTGTCATTCGAAAGCCGTTTATAGATACAGCCCTCATTCTAAGATTTCTGGGACGTCATGATACTGCAAAGGCGTATGTCCACAACAGTACAGTACGCAGCACTACCGAGTAGAGTATACCTACTACGTTTTCGTAATCGCTTATTGTCGACCACTTATTGCTCCGGACCGGAAGGATGGGGGTGTCACAGGGGAGGAGAGGATATCGTCGTGACGGCAGAGAGTTCGCGTCGCCAGGATGTTGGCGTTTGTTTTAGCAGTGTTGAAGGACGTATCCCGCGTCACGTGGGCGTCCAGGCGCTCAGCGTCACCTGGCCTAGGGTCAGTAGGCGACGACGTCCACGTGAAGACGGACACAGCAAGACATCGACGGTGAGTTGTCCGCGTTCTTCATGACGCAACCACGCATCACACTATCTTGCCAAGGTTTGC
Source organism: Medauroidea extradentata (assembly GCA_003012365.1). NCBI lineage: Eukaryota > Metazoa > Arthropoda > Insecta > Phasmatodea > Phasmatidae > Medauroidea > Medauroidea extradentata. Next base: position 42,515 of record PNEQ01052961.1, on the reverse strand, counting down.
GGGGAACTGATTCACTTCTGACACTAAGCTGTGACAGTAAGAGTGCGTGGTACATCAATAATCGCTGAAAACATCAATTGATTTCTACGCTTTTTTCTTGGCGTCAATATGGATAAAAACCTCAATGACAATCTTAGATAATGGTATTTACCAACTTTATGAGTAAATATTTATCCAGAGTTACTAATCCGTTACGCGTGATCTCTTGCGCCGCAGGTAAATGCACGAGGTTCCGGCGTCAGAGATTGTGCCTCAGAAGTTCGTAACACTGGAAACAATTTTGTTTAAATCGTTGGCTTTAACTATTGTCTAGGATTGCTATTGTTTAACTTTCGAAAATTGGCTTCAAGAAACCTACAGTTATAGATGAATGCTTTTAGCGTTGAATTATGTACCACGCCCTCTTAAAGTCCCAGTTTTGGTGCTGCATTCATTGCAATATACGGTAAGGTAAGTGGACTTTACAACTCGCCGACAGCGATTTCGTTAGAGACGGCGACACACAACCATAGTACAACGACAGTTGCTGGGAGAGGAGTCGGCCGTGGCTTTAGTTGCAGACACACCAGCAGTGACGTGTCGTGGTCGTGTTCCAAGGCATGCAATATAAGGTTTGACTATACACTGTTCACTATAATCTGAGCACTCAGCAGAACTTGTAATTAATTAAAAAATATGTTTCATTGGGCAATTATTAGAGATGATGGTTTATCGCGGGAAAACTTGACTATTTGCTAGGCTTCAACGTATGTTCAGCTTATCAAAAGATTACTGGCTTTTCCTTGTACGCAAAGCTACTGCCCTACTTGACTAAGCCAATAAGAATACCGCTATTTTAATATTAAATGCACGTTATTGGTCTATAGACAGCTACGTTGTGTCAGTGTTTTCAAGGCTATGTTGGCACAAAACATTTTCGCGATATATCATCATCTCTAGCAATTATACGTCAGCTTTTGAGAGTGTTGAAACGTTTACACAGGTTTTTAGTTACATGGAAGTTTTCATATTATAAATAGCAAAGATGGTTGCAAAACGGCCGAAAGAAAACTTTGTGCTGTGCTCACTTTATCGTGAACGGCCTACACACACTTTTGGGCACCTGGACTCAGCGTGCCTACCTGTCCTTGTCCAATAAACATGTGTTGTGTAGACCAAGGTGTATTACTGCACAATACGTTCCTTGCCTCTTGTAAGTTACTGGAAGAAGAGTGGACCTGCTCTTACAAGTCTAATGGTCTCACAGACAACTCAATGTTGAGTGTAATTAGATACACTGGAAAATCGCGAAAATGTTTAAAATAGTCTCCAATAAAGTGTATTATATTAACCTTGACACGTGTGAACAGTTTTGGGACAAATCACACACGCTGTGTGTCCAAGCTGTACAGTTCTAATTGGGCCTGTTGTAGAGAGAAAAAATGCTACAAATAAACGATAGCCAATGTTGATACAATACATTCAGTGTTATATACATCACGTTGGAGCCTAGCAGTCAACTATTCCCGCGATGTTCCAGTGTCATTAAATACATATAATCACTGCTTAGCACCGTGTGCCTTGGAACACGACTACTATACGTCACTGCACCCCAACATTCGCATGGAGCTATTTCGGGAAACAGTGGAAAACCGAAATCAGGATGGCCGAAGCCGGTGATCGAGTCCAATATGTCAACATTGCGTCACGTTGCTGGGTTCATTACACTAGGTCATATTAAGTAACCAGATGGGAGTAGAGTAGATTTGACTGAGTCACATGACTAGGTTTACTCGTTCATCACCTTAAGGCAATGCTTGGCAGTTTTACAATAATTTAAAGAACGTTATTTTTAACACAACCAAATATTAATATCGTAGAATCCATGGGCGTACCCACGAGGGTGGTTTCTGGGGGTTGAAGCCCCCTCCGAAATATCAGTTTCTGTAGCAATGTATTTTGCATTGCAAAAGGTTTTACATGCTGCAAAACAATAAAATACTAACGAAACTTATCAATACGGCATTTATAATAACCAAACACAGATAACAATGAAAAATTTCTTCATAATTACAGTTCAAAGCCCCTTCCGAACACTATCCCTAGGTACGCCCATGGGAATCGCTATAATTCTTTACACTAATATTATGTATTTATATGTGCCGCAATTTTTTTTCGTGGCAGAAAATCCTACAGTTATGTAGATTTTTGCACCCAACATGTCACAAATTTTGTTATGAAAATAAACCAAAATCTAGGTAAATATATCTTGTGGGTGAACTTTGCAAAAAAAATATCGTTATATGACTGGAGGCAGTCTAGAATTTTTTCAAAGCAATCTGGTAAAAAATATTTTGAGTAATTTGCGCCATTGTGGAAAAAAAATTATCGAGCTTGAACTTACACCATTTGTACGCCGAAATACTTGCTCGGGTTACTATTTGCATGTGTTAGAATGCCTTTTTGACTTTCACAGGTTAATCTCGTGACTTAATATAGCTGCTCTAAGAAACATGGCGGAACTTTAAAGGGGTCACTATATAACATTATTTTTGGATACTATATAGTAAAGGCCAACGGACGCTCATAATTTTACGAATCCAGGCCCATATTTTTGCAGTTACCGCAGTCTTAGAAAGCCGTGTTTGGTGGATTTGAAAGGCTTCAAAATAATGTTTCTAAGAAGCATGGTAAATTTATTAAATTATAGAAGCATAGTTTAAGAGAGTAGTTTGAATCTAAATTGTCTCGTAGCTTGTGAAATTAGGCCAATAAATTACAGTAAAATCAGTCATATGAAACACTGGCAATTCAAAGATAAAACGAACTCGCTAAAAACTTACTTGTATCGTCTGTAACTTATTTATTCTCTGACGAGACGTGAATCCTTATGAAAATACTAAAAATTTTGCAAGTGAGGATTTGGTGAGGGACAGATGGACGAGATACCGACCCTCTGACCTTAAGTAGAATGAAAATATAAGATGTCGAGCGAATGCTTGAAATACTCAGTCGAGGATAAATCTGAACTACTCATAATTCAATGTGACTTTTGGCGAGAAATTATTTTATTAGTGTACGTATGTTTGTACAACACTAGTCAGTAGTATGCTTCATTTTCGTGTAAGAAACTACAAACGCTTTTTAGGAAAATAAGATCTTGAAAAAAAAAATCAATATATGTAACATTGTAAAACTTGTAATTTTATAATTATCGATTTAATACCATCCAGTCTACAAGATAAAAATTAAAAAAGACAGGTATCTTAATTAGAAAAAAAACTGGTATTATTTTATGCATATTGCGAGAAGTAAACGTAAAATCATGTTTGGACTATTCGGAATTTTAACTTGTGCCCATAATATGCAGGTCATAACAGTAATAGTAATATTAAGACACGCGTGACGCGCAAGAGAAAACTTAACTACAGCGCTTTGTTGCCACATTTTCGTCTCGTATAAGTCAACCCAGGATTTGTGTGGTGTGCTCATTACGTGGTAGTTTCCAGACACCCTGTATAGTATTTAAGGCGGCCGCCTACCCCACGCTTCAAGTTCGTTACAGCGTGTTCGTAAACAGGTTTTTTCTACGAAAATATTCCACGTGTGCCCATTGCGCCAACGTACGAAAAGAAAGCATACTTCAGACATGGTCGGAACCTCATTGCTAAGACGCCACGCTCATCAGAAACAGTTTCTAAGCCCTCCAACATGGCTAAAATCGGCCTTTTCAGACTTCGGTACTTCAAAATGTATTAACCGGATGTATGTGAAACTCAAATTGCCACCTGCACTGAACTTAGTTGCAGACTTTCCACCAATAAAATTATATGGTCACCGATTAGTGTCCCATAGTAAAAACCATTCGGCGGGAAGCTTGCACGCTAGTTCAGCGCTTGGCTCGTTGAGGCGACGCGGCATTTGATGCGCGCTTCAAGGTCGACCTTACTGCTCCGTCGCTTTGGAGCCTCTCACGCGCGGGTATGCGGCGCCCTTAAGGGCGCGACTCACCTCAGTTTTCAACGTCTTTTTTTATTTTGACATTTGTACCAGATATTTTTATATTTATACCAGGTATTTTTTCCCCTTATTTTGTGAGTAAATCTTCCTCTTAGGAAATTTTCGTATCTCTCATAGTTTTTGCGTAATGAGTCGTAAACAAAAATTTGGAATTTACGGTTTTAAGTACGCCACTAAAAACCAACTGACGTACCAAACTGAAGAAATTCACACTATATAACAATGTTGTAGGCTATAATTTGACATGTATGAAATCAAAAAATATACGCTGTTGTATTTATATAAAATTGTTGATATATTTTTAATTTTCATTTCAAAATTCAGCATTTTTTATTAAATACAAAAGTATTTTATTTTTGTTTTTATATATGTCAAATCGTAGCCAACAACATTGCTATACACAGTGAATTTTGTCGGTTTGGTATATCAGTTGGTTTTAGTGGCGTACTTAAAACCGTAAAGTGCAAATTTTGACGTTTACGACTCATTACGCAAAAACTATGAGAGACACAAAAGTTTCCTAAGAGGAAGATTCAATCACAATTTATGTCTAAAATAATTTTAAAAAATCTGGTACAAATATAAAAATTAATACAGACGAAAACTGAGGTAAAACGCGCCCGTAAGAGAGGAGGTGCGCCAAAGTCATAGGTGACCCGCCACACCTGCGTGTTGAAGGCTGCATGCATGAATCAGTGGTGGGCACGTGCAGACGTGCTGATGGACACGGGGCGTTGTCCAGGGAAAACTAGCTGTCCCGTGGGGCGCAGCCCTCTACGTGACCGGCCATGACGTCAGCAATGCTCGTGCGTCACAGCATCGTCCTGGTGCTGGGATCCTGGTGCGCGAGGCTGTAACCACGCCCACACACCGCCATCTGCCGGCGTCCAACTGCGGCTAATTGGCACTGTTCTTAAGGGCGTCGCCTACCCCACAGTTCAAATGCCTTGCAGTGTGTTCCTAATCAGGTTTATCTACGAAAATATTCCACGTGTTCCCAGTGTGCCAACGTACGAAAATAATACAAACTTCACACAAGGTCGGAACCTCATTGTTAGGGCGCGGTCTACCACATTTTTCATCACCATTTATATATTTTTTATTTGTGCCAGATATATTTTTTCTTATTTTAGACACAAAATGTGGTTAAATTTGGCTCTTATGAGATTTTTTTATCTCTCATAGTTTTCGCGTAATGACTTGTTAAAGTCATATTTTGCATGTTTCCAATTTAAGGACAACACTAAAACCAACTGATATACCAAACTCAAAAAAATAACAGTGGATAAAGACATTGCAGGCTACAATGTCATGCTCATAAAAATAAAGAATACAATTATTTGTATTTTTATAAAACGCTGAAACTGAAAATAAAAATTTTAAAAATTCAATATTTTTTATTTTATAGATCCTATCACAGAAGCAAAATAATTTAGAATGCAAGTAAGAATAGGCTACTTAAATACTTCAAGATAATTTTGTCAAAACCGCGAGAAAAAATTCCAAAAAGATAATGAAAAATATGCACTCACTAAAGTTACGACGTTCCTCGTAAGTACCACACAGGTAACACGGGGTTTATCTATCTCTGCAAAAAAAAACTGAATGTTCGTTTCCTGGCTCAGTGAATCTAACGTGAACTGCTCTCGTAGGGCGTGCAATAAAAAACTGATTTTTATTATTTTAAGAAAACGAACGTCGCATACTCTGGGTGCCTATTGCCGCCCGTGTTTGTTTTCAGTTCCAATATTCAGAAAAATTATTCACGACGAATGATATCATGGGGTGCCTACCGCCGCCCCTGATATCCGAAACAAATAGTTGAAAATTGGAGACCTTCGTTCTCCCTCGACGTCCGCGGCCAAATGCCTCGACTAACTGTCTCCGTCGCGACTCTTTCCTGTCTTGGCGGCAAACCACCCTCCCAGTCCAGTGGTCACGAGGAGGTGCCTCCGACCAATCAGTGTCGAGCATCCTTCAAAGCTCCGCCCTCAGAGAACACATTCAGTCTCAATTCACATCGCCTTCTTTTATTTTCAAATTGAATTTTTAATCTACAATTACGTATTTTAAATAAACCCATAAAATTGCACGTTACATATTGTTTCACGTACTGCTAAATTATGGTTTAAAAGAGTTGTAAGTAAACATTGGTTTCATTTTGTTTATTTTATATACCAGTGACCGTGCGAGCTAAGTTACACAGTGGCCAGTCATTAAATCCGCATTGGGTAGGATCCCAGTTCGATTCCCTGTACAAACATACCAATGTCTATATTTTCTATATATTTTTTTCCCAGAAGTTCTTCCTTGCAAATGATACAATGGTTTCTCGCCACACGCCGTAGCCCATTCATTCCCATGTTCTGTTTCTTTTAGTTACCTTTACGTCAATGAGACCCATCTACATACAAAACCTCGACAGTCATTTTCAGAAAAACAAAATCTCAACAGCAGCCATAGAAAATTTACTTAGAACAAAGTAGGAAACTTCTTGAAGTTGAAACGATCGTTGAATTTTTTTCTTTAGAACTGTCGTTGGGAACACGAAGCGAAAATTTCCATAGAAAAGTCTTCACGTAATCTCTGCAGTGGTCTGATAAGTTAATTAGTTTACAGTAGTCTTTATTATTACGCGTGTTGATGATACAAGTTTCCTCAATGTCACTTTGCTAGATAGTGATAAAATGTTCCATGAATCTTAGCATTGTAATAAACTACGTTTTATGTTTCACTAGTTGGTACCAGCCACACTGATCGCGGGGTTTTCAATTTAATACGATAGCATTTTTGAAATTAAAAAGTTTTGAACAGTGTGACTTTTGTATAAATAAACACATATTTTTTTAAAGGGGTTCTGTTGTATCTAACGTGTTGTGTAAAGGACTGGTACCATCAACCAAGTAAACTGTACGTGTGGATTAAGGGCGCGGGTACCGCAATTTTTATCAACGTTAATTTATTTTTGATTTGTACCAGATATTTTTGTTCTTATTTTAGACACTAAATGTGAATAAATTTGGCTCTTATGAAATTATTTTATCTCTCATAGTTTTCGCGTAATGGCTTGTTAGTCATATTTTGCATGTTTCCGTTTTAAGGACTACACTAAAACCAACTGATATACCAAACTAAAAAAAATCACAGTGGATAAAGACATTGCAGGCTACAATGACATGCTCGTAAAATTAAATAATAAATATTATTTGTATTTAAAAAAAATTTATTTTCAGTTTCAGTATTTTTTTTATCCAAATAATTTTTATTCTTAAATTTTATGAGCATGTCATTGTAGCCTACAATGTCTTTATCCACTGTAATTTTTTTTTTTTAGTTTGGTATATCAGTTGGTTTTAGTGTAGTTCTTAAAACGGAAACATGCAAAATATGACTTTAACAAGCCATTACGCGAAAACTATGAGGGATAAAAAAATTTCATAAGAGCCAAATTTAGTCACATTCTGTGTCTAAAAAATATCTGGTACAAGTAAATAATAAAAAATGGTGATTAAATTGCGGTAGACCGCGCCCTTAAAGAAACAAATTTGAATTGTAGAAGTTACTGTTTATTTAGCTGGTAAAGTGTGTGCTGCAATAGATTATGCTGATAGAAATTTAGTTTCCACAAATTAAATCTAAAATTAACTTGATGTCAAGGTGTGCAAATTAAATCAAAAAGAATATTGTGTAACCTAACCTTGTGATTTGACTATACACCGTATCAAACTACCGATAGACGACAGATACAACACTGCAACTCATACCTACAATATTTATCGTAGATTTTTTTATGACATTTTGCAAATACCAATGATGGACTCTTCAGATCTTCTGGGTTCTTCTGTGGGTTTTGCTGCACTAATCACTAAATACTCTATATCGGTGAGCAGAATGTTAACGTGAGTTGCCGTGGTGAACGCCTCTTTGAAGTCCGTGCAGTTGACCTTACCGGTAGTTTTCTTGCTAACAAACATCTCCCGACGTGGGTAACGGGATCTGGAAGGTGACCAGGAACAGCATAGTAGGAGTAACCCTCACTAGGCTATAGAACCAAGCTGGACGACGACCTCCGCTCCAGACGTCTCCTCGGACCTCTCGAGACGACGATTCCGATCTGGGTATCAAAATCTCTTCCCCGGGCGTCGTGGAATCCAATCTGGACGACAACTCAGCCTTCTGAACTGCAATTCTTCTTACCTCTCGACGGAACATTCTTATATCATAAATAATTTTATATTCCCTTTCTTGAGGCTTCTCAAGACCATCGCAGTGAATTGAATAACAGTATTCATCATATTTGGTTGATTAAATTCACATGCAATATCAAATCTTGTCGAAGGTGATAATTTTTCTTCCGTTTATTCTCCCGCCTATCGATAGCTTGGTCGGAGAAAATAAAAATCCTACACTGAAGCAAGAAAATATACGTCTAGAAACAGTTAAATTTGTGGAATCTTTTACAAGTTTACTCTGAACATTAAATAAATTGATAAATGATTCACCCAAAGACAAATGCAAATAAAATTTAAATTATAGCACGGGGTATTAGCTTTCGAAGATATTAACATTCCTGCTTCAAGCAGTTTAACCAACAAACAAAAAGAAATTTTACTGACTTTCGTAACATAGAGAAACTATATGTTACACCAGTGTTAAATGTTGCGCAATGATGTTAAGGACTATTATTCAGGCCTTCTGTCCTACCCTCACAAAAATAGTTTTTATTAATTTTTTTGTAGAAACCTTTGCGTTCGCACGTTCAATTCACTATTTTTTTTTTCACTTAATTCTTTGGGTTTCCTCACTTAAAAAAAACCTTCGCGGGCGCACGCAAAAATTTCATCGCAATCGAATAAATGGTATAGGAATGCATAGAATACGAACAAACAAACACGTTAAGTTTTATTGGCCTAGGTAGTTCGTTGTATCTGCAGTAGTTGTGTATTATCTCTTTTCTGCGTGTTAATTTTACTAAAGTTACAAAAATATAACTATTTCTACTTTGACAGTTCACATTGCGAAAACGAAGATTATATTTTATAAAAGAGCGAACACGTCATCGGAAGTGAAGTTAAAAAGTTTAACAGTATCCGGTACAGATTTATAATTGTATGCTCCTGAGTAGTACTATTGACGACTGTCTAGTCGACAGTGCTAATCAAACAAAATAATTTTTTTTTCTCCGCAAAGAAAGAAGAAAATCCGAGTAACTCCAGGCTCCAAATAAAACTGCATACAGAAGTATAAAGTTGTTCTTGTGAAAGTGATAATACAAATAATGTGTTCGTAAGTCGGAGGGAGGGGAAATTGAGTTCGTATTCTTTAATTTTATCCTTATTATGAACAAGAGCATGTGTATAATAACGGGTAGGCCCTAAACGAATATATTTTACTACCTGTATTTCAAATATGGGAAATATAATTAAGCTCACCGAAACTCCAAACCTGTACATTTGGACTTGTTCACCGAGTACTTTGCGTTTATACCAACTCAACTTGCGTGCTGGTAGATACTTATATTATTTTACGATCAAAATACAATTAACTTATTGAACATTTTAAATTTTACTTTTACACTCATATTTACTCAAGCGGGTTAAACAAACCCCAGAGACTGTGCGTTGTATATAACTTACAATTTCCGACAAATCCATGATTTTTGTTGGCTACAAAGTATTCCCAGGTTTTCTCACAAAGAGAGTCCACGTGTTTTTACGAAAAATAACTTTACAATATCAATCTACTTTTACTAGGGCACGTTAAAGTACAAATAAATTATTTATATATTTTATGAAAAATTTGTCCAGGAACGTGTACATAAATAGTACATTACACCCGCATGAGAATTCTGAGCGAAAATGAACATGTTCGTGGCAAAATAATGCCGTACGGTAAAATGTTCCGTGTCAATGTGGCTACGCGGCACAGAGGTATTCCCCTCTTGCGCTCAACAGGTATCTTCCTTTCTGGCAAAAAAAAAATAATAATTGACCACAAGGCGGTTACAAAAACACATCAGCTGGGGTAGGGTAGGTTATACTCTGTTACGTGACCAGGTCCTGATCACCAGGGTTGCAATCAGCGTATGTAATGCTGTTCGGGGTTTTAAGATGGCGGCAATAAAAAAGCCTAAGTGTTTTACGTATATCAAATATTTTACTCAATGCTACTTTCTCAACACGTTTATTACATGTTGTTTTGTTTATCGTATTACAATTATATTCATTTCGTGTTTGTTTCTTGGAAATGTACGCGCAGTGTATTGCGAATAACTTCGTTGGGGTTTTATTTATGTCTGCTGTTATACTTTTTTTCTCTCTGTAAATGGCGATTTTCGTCTGCTACAGTCTCTTACTGTTCTCAAGAGGAGTTTGAGAGAAGAATCTGATCGTGTGGTGAGTTCTTGGACGCGTATAAACTTTGCTCTGGTCACTGTTTCAACGGGGTTATGTCAGTTTTACGACCTCATCAGTTCACAGAACTTTTTTCCCTCTCCTCACTACGCTGTGGGTTGCGCGGGGCGGTGCGTATGTTGGATGCTAGTTTTTGCGTAATGTCATAAATGTCAAAATTTGCATGTTACGAGTTTATCACTAAAACTAACTGACTAACGAAACATAAAATTTCATAGTGAAAAACGACGTCGTAGGCTACAAGTTATACATAAAAAAAATATTTAAACAGAAATGCTGAAATTTGAAATAAAAATTTAAAAAAATGCAAACTTTTGCGTTGTTCTTTGGCGACAGACTAGAATTCGCTAATATGTACTCACCCGGACACTCTTTGTGACGTCATTGTGTCCAAGCCTTCGTTACAGGATAGTGGCCACTTTACAACTGACATATCATTGTCTGAAAAAAAAAAAAATCCTTCAGTTGCTGCGCGCCACATTTACTGCCCGCCAACAGTAGAAGTCACAAGAGTACACCGTAACTAGCTGTCCAGTCTCTACGCGTTACATATATAGCGACACTTTTAGCCGCCTTTCCAACCCCCGTTTTTTCCTCTCTCTCTCTCTCACACACATACACACAAACGCAGCCCTTCTAGGGAACCCAAAGTAAAAATTCACACAATATAACATATCGATTACCCCCTTCAAAAGGGAAACAACTAAAAAGAAATTGCATTCTTTAGTTTGGCTCACCAACACACTGACAGAAGTGCGATCTACTCAGTTGAAAATAAAAATAACACGTAAATTCACTTGTTTTAATAACATTGCACTTTATTCTGATTGCCAGTAATGCACTAGATACTGTATTTCTTTTATTTTAAAGTGTGATAACTTCACCAATGACAGAGTATAAACATTTTAAACTCCTTAAGTAGTTGCCTCTGTACTTTTTCTTTGGATTAACACCAACCAATTATATCTTAACTAACATTTTTTTTTGGCGAAATGTAAATCTTTCTGTATGCATTTTACTCAACACTGTAAATTTTTAGTTGTTCCCCTTTTGTACTATAGTGAAATGGGGTGAATAGAAACAAGATTAAAAAAATAAATTCTTAGCTTACACCTACTGCTTTAAAATAATATAATTACAAAAAACTGCTGTTTGTAAGCTGTTTTAACTTATCCACCTAAAAATTGAATTTTAAGAACCCAATTTATACTGAAAATTTGGCTTTAAAATTGTGTTTCTATTCACCCCAGTGTTTCTAATCATCCCGTTTTACGGTAATCAAGACGATCCGGGTTCGATTCACGGCGGGGTCGGTCCCCGGATTTTCGCACGTGGGAATCGTGCCGGATGATGCCATTGGTCGGCGGGTTTTCTCGGGGATCTCCCGTTTCCCAGCCCTTTCATTCCTGTTCTGCTCCATACTCACCTGTTATCTCTCATCAGCGCTAAAGACCGAGATGTTAATCGCTGACCAAAATCTTTCACTCAGCCCTTTTGAACCAGGCCATCGATACGTATTCTGCTTCAAAAGTGGTCATGTGCCCCTTTTACGTCGACAGGCTCAGTTATAATCAACTGGCACGGGCCGAAGACAGGCGGGGAGCACAGGCTGCTCCATGGCGGGAAAGAGCTGGAGGTCCCCGCCCAGAAACCAAATGATGTGGTGTTTGAAGTGTGGGTGGGGGGAGGGAGGGATGGCGCCTACCTGGGAGGGAGGTAGGGGAGTATGGCGCCTGCAGAGTGTTTGTTCGTGTGGCGGAAGATAAGGTTGCCAGTACGAGGCTAGGAGCGGGGAAGACAACAAGTTACGTAAGCCAGGCACTTGGGCACGGCGTGGCGACTTCTCCCTCTTCTCCCTCCTGTATCTCCCACGAGCCAACACCTCCGCATCACGACTGTGAATGGAAGCTGCAGCTCCGCGCGACGTCCACTCCTGAGGTCAGTCAGCTGTGGACCACCGAGCTCTGACGAACTCGTCGCGCGTCAAACCTCCAACCACGTGACGAAGTCGGCGTAGCTGCGCACCTCATGACCGATAGTTATGCGTCTCCCAGGTAACCTTCTTACTTTTTATTAATTCATCTATGTCCGTACGTATTTTATACCGTCAAGAACATCAGCGTCTTTAGCCGAAGACCACTACATTGGCGCGCAGTGTTAATCGTAGTTTTTTTGGTCGGTGACCGACCTTCAATTAAGAGTGCGTGATAGATCAATAAACGCTGAAAACATCAATTGATTTCTACGCTCTTTTCGAAGCCAATATGGATAAAATACTCAATGACAATCCTAGGTAATTGTATTTGCCAACTTTATGAGTAAATATTTATCCGAAATTACTAATTCGTTACGCGTGATCTCTTGCGGCGCAGTTAAATGCACGAGGTTCCGGCGTCAGAGATTGTGTCTCAGAAGTTCGTAACACTGGAAACAATTTTGTTTAAAACGTTGGCTATAACTATTGTCTAGGATTGCTATTCTTTAACTTTCGCAAATTGGCTTCAAGAAACCTACAGTTATAGATTAATGCTTTTAACGTTGTATTATGTACCACGCCCTATTAAGGGTGTTAAATAAAAAGTGCGTTTAGTATCAGAATTATATATTTTTACGAAATTGTATTAGTTTTGTAGGCGATACTTGTGACTACAGTTTCCTCTTACGGAACAATTTTAGCTAGCATAGTTTTCTCACAATATTGTGCTTCAAAGTCAAAAATTTTATGTTACGCTACCATGCAAATAGTGAAAACCATATTGATTTACATGAACGAAATAATTCACAGTGAAGTAATATGCAACGGGCTACGTAACCATATGTTAGAAACACGCATAGTAAACAACTTTTGTATCTTAATCAAATTGCTGAATTTGCAACTTTTTTCTGTATGTTCGCCGTTTTTTTTACATTCAAATTATTACGTTGTGAGTTTATAGATGTTAGGCTGCGTAGCCCATATTATGTTATTTCACTATAAATTATTAGATTTAAGTGAGTCAACTGGTTTTCACTAATTGCATGGCAGTGTAACGTGCAAATTTTAACTTTGACGCACCGTTATGAGGAAACTATGCAACCTAAAATTGTTTCGCAAGAGACAACTTTTATTCATAAGTACCATCTACAAAACTAACATAACTTCATAAAAATATATAATTATTATTTTATACCACTTGAACACTCTTAAGGTGGCCGCCTGGTGAAGGGTGTGTTGTGTGTGTAAGGCGGAAATTTATGATGAGCTAAGAAAAACGCCGGCCGGCACATATATTGTTATATCGTAAACTCTAGCGCAGTATTCCCGCCGTAAAGTTCTTACTGTGAGACTATAGGCTGTGACCCTGTCAAGTAATTGAGCCAGTCACTGCAGTTGTAGACCTCAATTTTGAACGAATCCGATACGTATATCTCGAGAAACAACCGTCTGGAAAAGAATATTTTGGCCAAGTTGAAAATAATGCTTCCAGTGTGGGTGGTGAAATTAAAAAATTAATTATTTATGCTTTATACAAGAGTTAATTAACGTGGTTGGGTGGCTGCAGTCAGAGGTAAGCACTTAGTGGATAATGTTTTGGGTGAGGGTTACGGTTAAATGGTTAAATGAAACACATGATCTAAGTACGGTGGCATTACTCTGCATTGCTTAGATTACAGATTACAAGTTATAACACATAATTTAGATAGGAGGGGAGCGGTCGACTCTATGATGTTTAAAGGCTATTTCTTAAAAGTTATAGCAAGGTCAATGTAATCTCTGCGTATGACAATGCTTTATGTTAGACTAACACTAAGTTCAATTAAATGATTCCGTACAATGCCTACAATTATTGACTTTTTTTTTTTACTTTTGGCCCCCCTATGTTTTTTGGTAGTTATAAAATTGAAGCAAGTGGCCCGAAGGTACATTTAATTGAGAAGTGCTGCCCTAGACTCACCGTTAGCATGATACCGTCGGAGGCTGATGATGAGTATGTTCGACAGTTCGGGTATCGACGGACGGCGGCACGTCGTGGGTCTCGACCCAGGACCATCCTAGCGAGCTGGTGATAGCTGGAATGCTTGAAGGAGACAGACCCCGATTCCCTCGATACATTGCGCTATATTGCCACACTTCAGTGCCGGTGGGGAGAATCGCTGAGGCCTTCGTCTTGTGCAACCCTTGACCTGGTTGCACTGCCGTCGTCGCTAGCCCGTCCTCCAGGCGAGGCTCTTGGTAATCATAACAGTGGTGTCTTGGAAGTCACATTCACAAGCAGTCTGAAGTGTGTTTTCTTTACGTAGATAAGCATTTGGACGCACAGCTTTTCCCGCGATTTTCCAGTGTCTCTAACAATTGGGCATAAGCAGTTTTACGTGAGTAATGAGCGCGAGATCACAGAAGAGCACTCTGGATGAATTTGAGACACGATCTGACTAAACGTAGTTCGGCGAATGCACGAGACAGTGTTGCATAACTAGGGGCCGGAAAATTTCGCGGATTCAATTACCTTTACGCTAGAATGCATTGTCCTGTGTATAATCAAGCCCCGACCATTTGCCCACTAGCTGCTACTCAGTGGAACAACGGACGATAAACGAATAGACAAGGCTTGAATATGCATAGGACAATGGATTCTAGCATACGGGTAATTGAATCGGCGAAATTTTTCGGCCCCTATGCACAACGGATACTTCGCAGCTAGATCGCGAGTGGTCGCATTACGTTCGGCTTCACCCATTCACCCATATATGTACTTGGCAAGTTTACTCTGTTTCGTATAAGTTTGGATATATTTGACAGCAACTTACGGACAATGGTTTTTAATATGTTTTATTTGTTGCACAGTGCAAGACCTTTTTAGCCCTAAAATGAAACTGAGATGTCCAATTCAGCATTTGTACTGCAAAGTTTGTCTTGTGTAGTGCCACAAATAACAAAATATTACACATTAATGCTGGGCCAGGTAGTTTTCGCGAAAATATTTTCGCAGCACTGTTTCAGTGCCTTACGTGCGCACCTGCATCTCTGCTGTGTGGTCAGTGATTGGATGCCGTAACATACAACGTCTGGAGGTTAAACCCGCAAATCACAGACGTAATGTGTGGCAGTTATCCATGTACTTATTGGCACAGTCAAATGAATAACAACTCTGCACAAAAACACTCTGCTAATAATCATGAAGTTGAGCTGCAGGTGTACACGTAAGACACTGAAACAAAGTGGGGCAAAAATCTTTTCCGAAAACTACCGGTTTTCAATTCAAAACAAGAGTATTTTTTAAATTAGGGTTATTATAAAGCCTTGATATTACCACACTATTAATTATAAAAATTACAGATTTCCAATTTTATGGACATTATGGTTTCAAATCCTTATTTTTAAAAAATAACAGTTTTCATTTTTTTTACTCATATTCAGAGCATACTGCCGTTTAGTGCTGTATGAAACAGATGTCCGTTAATAAAATATCTGCTCGGCAAAACATTCTGATTGAATAATGACGAGTAGTTCAGATTTTATCAACTATTTGAGTATTCTAGTTGTTCGCCGACATCTTGTCTTTCTATGTCCGTGACACTTATTTTGGTGACTTTTATTAATTCCTTCCTAATTAAAAATTTGGCAAGATTTAATTGAAATTATTTCACTAGAAACGTAGCTACTTATTTTACCTTTCATTACACGCATTCTATTCGAAAAATTTAAGTGTGACTATGAAATAATTAAGCTGATTTAAATTTTAAAATAAATATTCTCTCTTGCCAAATAATAAACACTTAATAACTCTCAGTACCAATTTCATCTTATAATACCCACCTAACAGTAAAATGTAATGTTTCTATAAGGAAACGTTGCCGGTTATTCGCTATATCCTTCATTTATCAAACGAAAATGATAATTGTTGACAAATGAGGTGACACAGCCATTTAGTCGTCGTCGGAAGTGTTTTTGTCTCGTCAACATCAGTGTACCGACGTCCTAACCTGCGCCATGAAAGTCTTGAACCAATTCCTATTTACATGTACATATCATTAAAAGATAATTCGGCCGTGTCGCAGTGGGTAATTTAGTAATATGTAATGTAGTATGTTTTATTTGAAACTATATTATTTACATTGCGAATAACAAGATTCGTCGCATTCTAAAAAGTAAATACTCAAGAATGAAATATGTCATTTTAGTTCACGCCAAATTGTCTTCCTTCACACATCCTATATAAGCGATTTTTGTGGATGTTACTTTTAAATTCTATAGGGAGTAGATATTATAAAACCCTTAAATTGATGTGTTAAAATTTGTTTCGCTATTGGGCGTAAGCTTGTTTTTTTTTAAATAAAAAGAATTATATATCTTTTTGCTAATTTTCGACTTAACCTTTTTGCTAATTAATGAATTAAGGTTTTATTAAAGTCGATAATTAGCCAAAATTATGACATATTTTTAATGTAAAAACTAGGCTACACAGAGAAAACTATTTTCAATACATATATGTGATTGTTTTACAGTAGTCTATCTATTTTTTTTTTTAAGATTAAACGAATACTACATGAAAAACTGTATAAATATTATGAGTAGGCCTAAGTGGGCTTATAGGAGTTCAAGTGTGAAATACAAAATTTTATATTTCTACAAATTAATGTTAGTGTTGCTGAAAATGGAGCTATTATATCGAAAATTAGCAGCATATTTGGTATACTAAACAACGAAAACCATTTTATGACGATTAAATGATAATGCTGTTTTAGCAAATAGTGGCGGCACTCGTCCTTATTACAGTGGTATCAAGTTTACAACTGTGCGAAATGTCAACTCTTTGTGATGTTTGTCGCGGTAACAAGTGTACATCCCTTTATAAGGCACGGAGAGCTGCCAAGATGAGCTGATAGTAGCGTGACCCTGCTCTTTCAAGGCCCGTGGGCGATTGAAAAAAATCTTTGATAGCGACTCGTTATGTACTGACTCGACGCGCTCTGCAGTGCGCCTTGAGTGTGAGACATGTGCTTGTCACGTTAAACTATTAGAAGTGATATTGCTATTGTGACGATTTGAACGGTCTTAAGGTGTGGTGTATCAAGCCATGTTGAAATAATGGTTTATTTTTGCTAATTTTCGTTGTGTTAGGAACACTTATTTAAAATACACCGTTCTAGAGCTCCGGTAAAATACCGATTATGCAGTTCGCGATAAAGTGAGCACTTTTCAAGGCTATCGTGTCTAGATTAATATTTTTCGCATCATAAAGGGCTTTAGATTTTGGCTATGACTAGAGTCCCGGATATATCGCGGGTTCAGCGACCAGCAGGCTGGACTGCACAGTCCTGTGTACACTCTTGTCTTCAGCTACTTATACATTGTCTGCTGCTCCAGTGAGTGAGCATTTGAACATTTGACGATGTAGCGCGGTAGTCAGTGAGTGTTTATATGCATGTCCGCCATTGGTTCGGAGTCCTCAAGGTCACGTTTAATAAACAATGACCCGATCGAAAAAGTTCCCAATATGTACATGACTTGGAAATCTAACCTCTCCTCAGTTGAATCCGCGAAATTTCCGGGGCTCTAGCTATGGCATGTGCATTTATTTTAAAAATAAGTGTGTTAATGTCCTCACTACATGTGGTTAGTTCTGTTTACAATGTAAATACTGCAAATGTGAACAACTTAATTTGTATCTATTTTTTCTACGTGTGAGAAAGGGCATTTTAGGTTTGGTCGGGCGCCCTGAGATTTCTACTACTTCTGCGATTTCTTGCTCTTTTCGTACTAATTTTGGTTTTCGGCTTTCGTTTTACCGGAATTGTTTTTATGGTAGCCTGTTCGGGCGCGAGGAGCACTGCTCTCGATCTCAGAAAGAGTATCTGAGAAAAATATTTTGTTGGCGCAAACAAAATTTGTTTGAATCAACCAAATCATTTGTTTGTATAGGGGCAATTAGATATTTGTTTGCTCGTACCAAATTATTTTGTTCTCTCGATTTGTTTGAGACAAATAACTGAATTTTGTTAGCAGTACCAAATATTTAGGTGGCTATAAAAATATTTCGTTGGTCATATTAAATGCACACGCAATATTTTAAGAAATAAAAACAAATATATTTTATAATCTTAACAAATTTCTGAAATTTTAAGACCTACAAAAAAAAAGTATGGTTGGACCGGGATTTGATCCACTATCCCTTCGCTTACTTCTTTCTAACCATGACCTAACCAACTTTTTTTTAATTTTATTTTTTCTTTTTTTAAAAAATGTTTGGTACAATGGCAAGGCCCCTTTAAGTTAGGTAATTAATGCATTTCCCCAGTATCTTTGTATCGTGTTGTCGTTGTAATGGTAAGGTGTCTTCTGGCACACAGACAAGACGAACACAAACACCCACTCCTGAACCCGAGGAGGTAGTTGTAAAAGTCACCTCCCCGGCCGGGAATCGAACCCGGGACCCTTGCCTCAGCAGCCAGGAGCGCTAACCACTGAGCCAAGTGGCCGGACGCCAACTGAGCTACTAGTGCTCCTGTGATAACGAAATTGTTATTTGTATAGAAATAGTTTGGCCTAATATTAAATTACGATTATACTGCTTTATTTTCAAACATTTTTGTCTTCCGTCTGCGAAAATGTAAACGTCAAATAATATTACCAAATTATTGCCGTGCACCGCAGCACAAAGTACGAGACGTGCAGTTGCGGTGTTTTTCAAGTTTATAGCATTTTCCGTTGTGATCGATCGAATAAACCACTTCGAAATTGTTATAGCTAAAATTAAGATACTTTAATAATGCTGATTAACAGTTTAGACGTCCTACTTTGTCGCACAAGCTTATTCTTTGAAAGTTGAGGTATACAGCGTTCGCCATCTTTTCGATCACGCACGCCAGCCTGCCATCTTCCGCAAGTCAAACAAATGGATTTAGTTTCGCCAACAAAATCATTTAGTCTATCGAAAAAAAAATGTTTTGGTTCAAAGCACATCACTTATAACTAACAATATTATTTTGTTGGCAAGCTGTAACAAGTTGTTTGTTTACACAAAATATTTATTCGACGTTCTTTAGTAACCAAATATACGTTTGGCACAAACAAAGTGCGTTTAAATGAATAATTTGGTCGAGGGAAATAAATAAATTTGTTTGGAGGACTCCAAGTTTGGTCTTACCAACAAAATATTGTTTAGCTGAAGCAAACATCACCCAAACAAATATATTTAGTATAATGAAACAATTCTTTCTCTCAGTGATATGTTCTTTCTGCTCCTGATTTTGACGAAGAGCAGAGTAGCAGTGAGATTTATAGCAGACGAAAAGCGCGCCAAGTGTGGTGTAATTTTTCTGTCTGGTGAGACCTATCCAATATGTTTGGTTATGTACTAAGGACTATGTAGCCATTTTATAAAAAAAAAATTCAAAAACAAAATTCACCGTGTACCATATTATTTCTTACAAAACAATTTAAAAGTTAATAATGAGGCATCGTTTTTTCTTGCTTGAGGTTAGAGTAATCCCAACTGTACATTATTGTACTTATTGAAATATTACCACTTTTTGTCGGTCAAAAACTATTGTACACATTAAATTACAATAGTAAAAAAATTGTAAATAAAAGAAAAATTAGTTATGTGGCCAAAGGTTTCAAAGTAAGTAAAACAAAACATGAACAATCACGAATTTTCAGGTTTCATCAGCTGTTGTTTTGTCACCAACCATTATGTGTTCGGTTGGTTGCAGAAAAGAGTAGTGCGCTTTCTGCTCTTTCTTACTATTTTTTTACTACTTGAAAGTGTCAACATGCTCTCGAGAGCAGTAAGCTAAGGTCGCATGAACAAACCTAATGTAAAAAATTACATAACTCTTAAATACCTATGATGAAAATGAAAAAGAAAACCTGAAAAACAAATGTTTTGATCCCAACAGGCTAAGTAACAGTGAGGTACTTTTTTTTTACGAAGAGATTTTTTGAGGGACGCTGTTCCGAAACACATACCATGCAGAGTACACAAATTTTAATTTTTGAAATAGTCTGTTTTAGAATGAAAATTTATGAAAACTGTTACATTTACCATACTTCAGCTTATCTGTATGCACAATTGGTTAACTTCAGTAAGCATTGACTGTTTCCTTTTAAACATTGTAGGAGAGATACGGTGGATATATGGGAAACAATTGTATTATCTAAAACATATCAACAGGTCTACAGATCGTGGGGAAACTTGTTTACTTGCCATGTTACAACATGCGGCCAGCATGTCACAAGATTTTGCTGCTGCCACAGGTTGCAATGTGTACGTGAATTCACTTCCCCATTTGACTGAGCCAGTAACAAATCTGCTATTGCTAGGGATGGTGAACTATCGCAACAAAAGTTGAATGTTTACTAGACTTAAAAGTAATGTATTCATTTCCGACGCTTTGCTTTCGTTACAGGTGAGTTCATATTTGACTAGGCCAATGTAATTCTGGTGCGCTATGACTGAATCCTACAAGGCACAGGGTGCTAAAATTATTTGAAGAATACACTGGTAGAAAAGTTTCACGTGATTTTCCACTAGCTATTGCTATTGCACCAGTAAATGTCTGTGGTTGGTCTGTCGTAAACTAAGACATGTCAGGGACAGTCCAACCAATCATATATGCTACAACAAGCTACAATGTTTTTAAGACTCTGATGAGACACAATTCCGCGATAATCCACCATTTGTATGTTGGTGTGGAAAATTTACAAAAACAAAATGTTAACGTTATGATTCTGTACAAGATTATTTCGGCAACGTGGCTCCCAAAGAACTATGTTTTTTTTTACAGTGTGAAGGATGTGGTGGGAAATATGAGATGCAAGACTTCATGAAGGTATGGCCCAAATGTTTCAGATGGAGTCTCAGTGCTGGCGAATACTAGTGCTGTTGGCGGCTTGGCTGCTGGCGTCCCCGTACTCGCTCTGCTCACCCACCAATTACAGCAGCAACTCGGCGGCCATGTCGCCCCAGGAGGTGGGGCTACGGCCAGGACCGCCCCTCGAGGACCTCCCACCACCAGACCTCATAGAGGTACCCAACAAGCACAACGACCCGCGCGCCGCCGACCTCAACACCACTGTGCTGCTCGCCAAGCTCGGCAGGAACTTCGACCCGCACTTCATGAGCATCAACAAGCCACGCCATCAACACAACCATGTGAGTACGCTTTCTGCACTGCTTCATCTATAGAACCAGTGATTTTTGGTGAAAAGAATTCTGCAACAATTTCTTTCAATGCCTTATGTGTACATGTGTTCCTTAGCTTCATGGTCAGGGATGGGATGTTTTTAAACTTTCGGCATCTCGGGGTCCTACCGTCAAATCACGGACGTGTGGTATCGAGGTAACATTGTTCTGGTTCGCACAGTCAAATTGGTCAGACCTCTGCCCTATTATATTCTGCCAATAACCACGAACCAGAGTTGCAGGTGTGCACGTTAAGGCATTGAATCAAGTTGTTACAAAATTCTTTTCACCAAAAAACACTGGCTCTATTCATCTACTCTCACGCAGTCGCTTTCCAGAAACCTCGCCTTCGCTTCACCGCCACCACGACATACCTCGCCGCCAACACGAATAGCATCATCGTCACTACGATTAGCATTACCCCCACCAAGACTAGCATCACTGCCAAACCGACTACCTTCACTGCAACTACACTGCAAATCGCTAAACTTCCAACACGACTAGCTTCATCCTCCACTTGACTCTTGCCTTGTACTTTTATGTCAACTACCCATACCGACACAATTTTATTTGTGGGTAAGGCTATATGAATATTCAGTTACAGGTATTCGAATTAATTATACAAACTAGCAAGTAATTATTATGCAATTAATAGGATCACATATTTTTCGCGAAATTATTTGACATGGTGTATTTGAATACTGTATTGTGTGGCTTCATTCTCAAGAGTGGGTGATTTGAACCATTACAGTGTCTGCCAACAAATCACAGCTATTTAATACTGGAGGAAAGATTTTTCTGGTTGGTCCAGTCAAATAGGAAAAGTCTTGGCACAAATATATGTGGCCAATTGTTAAAGTAAAAACTGCCTTGTGTGCCTAGTATACAGAAATCTCTCATGAGGTCAAAGAAAAATGAGTTGTATTATGAATGCCACTTAAATATTGTACGAGCGATACGAATAATTCCAAAAATCATTTGCCACTGTTTATAGCCTAACTATCTAATATTCAGTATTCTCTTGTATTATACTGCATTCTCAAATTTGTTCCGTTATGCAAAAACTTCAGAGTAGTCAGCATTTAGATGCTCAGCAGAGTGTATATTCTTAGTTATTTCAATTTAGAGTGGTTCATTTCAAATACCGTATATACTGAACTTCCTCCAAGGCACTGATGGTTTTTATGTTGTAGCAATGCTGTAGTTGAATTGTACTGATTTATTCCTTGGACTTATTACCCCATCAGTTTTGGCGAAAGAACAAGTGAAAGAAATTTTTGAATAAATAATTTACGCCATTGTGGTAGAAATTTCAAATTCGCAAATTATATACTTCTAGATGCAGTATGATTTTAAGTATATGTACAAATACTTGCATTTGTCGAGTATTATGAAGGGATTGTGTTTCAGAACATAAAATTTCTGGATCTTTAAACAGCCTATTCGTTTTCACACATTTAAATTAAATAAGGTGTTTAAATCCAGAAACATTGCCCCTATCGACGATTTCAGATAGTGTATAGAACAGGGCATTGTGTTTGCAGGCGAACCGGACAGACAGTGGCGACTTCCTGTACCGGCACAACAGCAAGGGGCGGCTGGTGCCGAAGGGCCAGATGCCACGCGCACTGCGCAAGATGAACTTCAAGTACATCCGGCTACACGATGGCACGCGTCTGCGCACAGGGATCTCGTCCAAGCTGAAGAAGAAGTTGCAGCAGTTCCTGTGGGCATATACAGCATGTCCTGTGGCGCACAGGTGGCGCGATCTAGGGTTGCGCTTCTGGCCGCGCTACTTGCGCGAAGGCTACTGTCCACCCAGCAAGACATCGTGCTCCATCCCGCCTGGCATGACATGCCGGCCCGCGGCCAAGGTGCACAAGACAGTGCTGCGCTGGCACTGCCAGGCTACCGCCGGACACCGCGATGCGCCACCCAGGCAGTGCCAGTGGATCAAGGTGGAGTACCCGCTCGTCACGCAGTGCTCTTGCTCCTGCCCTGGTAATGACAGCTTCTCCTAGGCCCCTGGCGTAGATCACCCTCCTGCTTGTGACGACCCACGCAGAGTGTCAGGTCGCTGGACATAGTGATGCACCACCCAGGCAGTGCCAGTGGATCATGGTGGAGTACCCACTCATCACACAATGCTCCTGCTCTGGCAATGACCTAGGCCTCTGGCATAGATCACCTTACTGCCTGTGACAACCCGCTCAGAGCTTCAGGTCGACGGATACTGATGAGCCCCCCAGGCAGTGCTAATGAATCAAGATGGAGTACCCATTCCATCACTCTGTATCCGTTCAGTACTTCTGCTCTTGATGCCCTGTGTGGAGTATCAGTTCTGTGGAGCCTGCGACATAACCTCACCCCTCCCAGGTAGTTCCAGTGTATCAAGGTGGGCTCATCACAAAGTGCACCTGCTTCTGTCCCTGCAACAACTTCTTCTCCAAGGCCTTGTCGAAGAGACTCTTCTTGCCCCTGGACCCACATGGAGTGCTAGATTGATGGACACTGTGATGTGCCCTTCAGGCATTGCTAGTGTATCAGTCTGAAGTACATTGTCGTCATGCAATGCCTGTGCTCTGACAATGGCAGGTTCTTCTGGGTTTCACCCTATCTCAACATGCATCAAGAGAGACCTCCCTCCAGTCCCTGACGACCAAAGTTAAGTGCTATGTCGACGACGGTTATTGGAGCATGTCTTAAGATTCCAGTCAGGACTCCCACAATTTCTATGCTATGCTAGCTAGTGGTGCTATGAGTTTTCGTTAAGAGCGACGAATTTTGTTTTTTTGGCGTAGACGCACATGGGCACACATGGCTGTCGCGAGGAAAACATACATTGTCGCGAGGAAATCATACATATCTATCACCCAGATGCAGAAATATGTCACTGTGAATCCCAGACATGGATAATTGAAGTGCAGGTAATAAACCATCACCAATTCTTGAAATGTTTTGGATACATGCAATAGCATAGATACTGGAGGTGTGATCAGTATAATCAGTGGTCTAATTGGGGCATAAGTTGTTGCAGCTATCGGGCAGCTCAAATAATGATAAATCCATGTCCAGCTCCCTGGCGCAAACTCCCAATTCTTTATTTTTGTGGCAATTTTGGTGGAATGTGAAAGTGTGTTGTGTTCGCTTGAGACATTTTGGAAACCACAGTGGATGTTTGCCGTCTCGAAGAACTCGCAAAGATCAGGAAAGTAGGTAGGGTGACGTTTTTTTTTTTCAGCCTTGTTCGGACAATTTTTCTGTCGAATGAAATGACTGATCGAATCTAGTCTGCTGTAGACAATTTAAATTTGTCGGCATTAGCACGTCGGGCGAAGACGATAGTGAACTGGTTTTACAGTTGCGAGAAGAAAAAATGTAATAGTGAACATTGACTTAAAAGACAGGAATTTAATTATTTTCCGCTGGGCTTGTCGAACACATATTGTGATGAGGTGACGATTAATAGTGGATAAGAATATTATTTTCGGTGAAATGAGCGATACTTTGTATATTTCGTTTGTCGATATTGTTACTCTGCCACACAGGTTGCGTTATCTTTTGTACTGTCTGTATTATTTTTGCAGGTGCTTCTCATATTCCCTTATTTATAGTCAGTCTGAGTATCGTTTATATCCTGCATTATGGCCACAGAACATACCTTATAGAAATAAGTCGCCGAAGTACAATATTCATGTAACAGAAATATTGAGACGTACCCAATATCATATCTAAAAAGTACCTAATAAGTCCCTGGAAGGTATCTTGATGTATTTGTAAAAGATAAATGTGAATTTCGTCGTTAAAATGATTCTATAAGACTAAAGAGTTTATTGGGGTTAATAATATCAAAACATATTACTATTTAAATGAATGCTCTTGAGAGCAGCAACAAAGAGTATAGACACAACATTAGCATTACTCTCCCTCTTCCCTTAGCATGTGAAAACGTATATCCATAGAGGCTGCTACTTTGATGTTAGAAGGCGGGTACATATTTTAATCTCTCAGTAGGTCTAATTATCTAATACCTGTGTACTACAATATAACTTAGAACAAATTAGTCCAGAATACACTGGAAGAACAGGATGGTGTACATACATTGTTATACTGTAAATATGTAATCCCATTAGTGGAAAGCGACAGTTTGTTCAATGCAGTTTAGCTGTTACGTATTGTTATATGTATTTCGTGTTATTAAAAGGCTGTACACCAGCACAGTCATTTCAGCAGTGATCCTTGGATGGCCACAACTTTGTCGCTTCATGTTGATTAGAAGTTTTGAATTTCGTTTCTTCTGGACTGTTACACTGACGCCTCCGCCTGTTTGGAGGTTTGTTTGTGTAAGGCACAGAATCAGTGGGACGCGTAAGACGACACATGTCGGACACATAATGCGATATCGCCCCTATGCACACATTGTGCAGCACGGGTAGAGATCTGAAAAATAAGTCCGTATGCTTACGTTACTCTCGCTACGGGCTCATAACTAATTTCACACTTTCTGAACATCTCTGAGATGATAAAAAAATTATATATTGCAGATCCAACTATGTTATATAAATGTGTCAGTACTAAGCTACAAATCGGTGACTCTGCGAATTTTTTCTGTCTGGCTATGAGATGATGAGCAATGATAGTGAAATATGATTGGCAGAACACATACACCATAGTTCATCCTTAATCCTAGTTATGTATGTGTCTGGTGTATTTTTGTATATTAAGTCTGAAATTGTCGTTTTCAGCTGCGTTCAATCAGAGTTTCTGATGAGAATCACATCGTGTAATTTTTCTTATATTATGTTTGTAAGGATGCTTCTAATAATTGCAGCAACAAAACATATAGGTTTAAGAGCCATGCAGGCTTCTGTCTTATTAAATGCTGGACATTAATTGCAACCAGACAAATAGGTTTTGCAAAGTTTGCAACGACGAAATTAAGGCCACTTGATTACACATAGTCGTCTATAATGTTTCGGGAGCAGTCTTAACATAATTGAATGTATAAAATACCTACATGTGAATCTATGTCTTATTTTTACCACATTTTCCTGGCAAAATTCTATTTTTTTTTTTAAATTTAGATAGTAGAACTAATGAGACTGGTTACGTACTGAACTCAAAGTTATCAATAGTGTTTAACAACATGTGTTTGCATTGAAACACCAGCACTTTTTTAGTGCAAATATACAAAATAAGTAGTATGCTACTTTCTTGGCCTTGTAAATAATGTTAAATAGTTTTCCAGTGAAGGGAGAGAAGGCCAACGAATACATTTTGGAGGAAACACTTTTCTGTAGTATTTATTTCATTCCTAGCAAAAATTTATTTGCCGCATCTGAACATGTCGCGGCTGCTGTAAGCATTTGGAACTTCATGAGCTGGAATATGTTATGAAAGCAGATAACTATAGTAAAACATTGGTTACAAACCTCAGTTAAAAAATTATTTATTTCCCCATTTTAATATTATTATAACATGTACTTTTTGTACAGTAGACCTATGGCAGGTTAAAATTCACAAATTCATGATTGTTCCATTACTTGTATGCACATTCACTGTCAAAATTATTTGGTAACTCGAAATAAGGACTACGTCTACAAGAAACTTAAATAGTTGTGCCAAAGATTATTAATACATAAGGTACCAATTTCAACTGTCTTTTACTGTGTGTTTTGTTTTCAAGCAATAAAAATCTACAAATATGTAACTTCATAATGTACCTGATTTATTGGTATTATTTGTAAGTGTACCAAAATACGTCTCAGCATGCAAACCACAGAGCCAACTAGGCACTATTTTGACATTAACAAAAAATTTTTTGTAAACATTTTCCAAACATTAAACTAAAAAAAAATCTGAAATATGTACAATGATTGTTTTAATAATGTGAGCGGTTATACAGCAGTAGTTACTACAGTTGTACTTCTTGCTATTATTTGTATCTAATTGTAATTGCTGGCCGGTTTATTATTTTTTTAAATTTTGGAACACAAATCTTTCTTAAGTTTTAACTCCACAACCATACGAATGTCAAATTTTGTCTCCTAGTTTATATATAGCGTGATAGCCTCTGTCCGGGTGCAATGGTTTTTAAAATTGTGCATCAATTGGAAAGTAATAAGCACAACGTTTTGAATAGCTTAACTAAAACTACATACACCTTTATTTCGGATTTCTTATTAGCCTACCAAACGCAACCAACTTATACACAACTCTTATGCTTTTTATAGATAGAATTAATTTTCCCAATTTAATTTAAAAGCATACTTGCATTTGTTGTATTGATCACATTGGTACTTTTTTTTTTTTGGACTTAGCCATTGCGAGCGAATTTTGCCGAGTCATTGAAACCCCAAAGTCAAACAAAAGACCCGAAAACGAGAAAATAAGGATAAAATAGAGGTCAATGTTAGATGATAACATACTAACGACAAGTAACAAAAAAATGTGAGCAAATGCTCACAAACAAGCTTCGTTTTTTGTTGCATGCTTGTATGTCGTTTTGGTTTTGTCTTCGGGGATCACTACCAACTGTAAAATTATTTTCCAGAACTGTATGTATGTTGCATTTTTTTTGTTGACAACATGTACTTTTTCGTTTCTTTTCTCCTGTCAATTTGTTTACTATTGTTACGTTTTAAGTATTGCAGTAGCATGTCCATAAAATCGTCCATTTTGTCGTCCACCCGCTTCCTTCCTTCTCACACCAATTGCAAGAATCGTTCAGAGTTCGCATTGCTCATGCTATTGACATTCAACTTTATAAAACTGTTAACATTCAGAAAACACGAATTGCGAATCATAATACGTGACTACACCTCAGTAGCGACCTCGAGAGCACGTATGCTACGCGTAAAAATAGTATAAGTGGTTTGGGATAAAGTGAACATTCATAAATGCCCTGAAAGAGTTCTATTTTCAACCAATACGTATCTTCCCGCGCGATATCTAACCTCTCTGGACACGTAACTTGATATCTGCGGATGTTAGCTAAATTGTGCAGTCGATAGGAATCTATACAGTTTGTTAAACGAATGACTTTATTAATTATATAAACTACAGCTATGTAGATTTTGGTTGATTTTGTTTCAGTACTGTAGTATTTAAATAAGGAAATACACGGAACTATAGTGCGTAATTTTGCTACCAACAATACGAGGAGTAATGCAACTATAGGTTAAATATGCGGTAACGGCTAGTGATATTTTTTCAAAGATTAGATTTTTAGTGCTCACTTTATCGCTAGTTGCCTATACACATTTACAATTCACCAGCAAACACATGTAAGTGCCTACCAGTCGCGTCTCGATAGTCGGAAAGCAATTTTTAAAAAATTACAGTATTTCTGGCTGTACATTACATATAAGGCCAACGGTATCTACTTTTACACCATCGCGTTGTATTGCCAAGGTGGCCAACCCCACCTCGTCAATCATTTTCATAACTGTAACTGCGTTCCAAAGCTATGTTAGTCATTATTTAAAAACGTATTAAATTCTAATTCCATCCGAAATACCTAGGTAGTTGTTGAAACTCTTGTTACCGAAAGTTAAATTTAATCTCTAGTCGGGCGCCTTTGATCCCGTGGCGCCGGCTTGCTCTTTACGACCTCTCAGGGGAGGATGGGGGGACATTCCGTACCGAATTTACAGTGTAGCACACCATAACTACGCCGCTTGTAAAGTCGCGCGGCGGGCGGGCAATTATTTCCGGCGGCACGCGCGTCAAGGGGTCGGTAAAGGCGTCTGCCGGCGCGTAAAGTGGACGTCTTTACGGCGCGGCCTAATGGATTTACACGTTCCCGTGGCTCGCCAAGGCCCCTAGTTAAACGCGATAACAAAGACGACCGAAGGCGTCAACTTTTCGTCGAGATTCTTGGATATTTTTTTTATTCTCTCTTTGTCGTTCTCTCTGCTGGGTTAGTCACTCGGGTATAAGCGGAGTGAGGCGAGGGGGAGGGGGGATCTTGGAATTTGTCTCGTGCCAGCGACTTGATGCCCCTTGTCGTGCACTTGAGGTGGCGCCAAGGCCGGTAGCTAAGGTGACCGGCTACCCAGATCGCGGAGCGTTATGTACAGCGTCCGCCGATACAGCTTATTCGAAAACTACTCAACATATGTAAGTGATGTCATAATTGTGAGCAGGAATGGATCCTGAGAAAGAGAAGGGAGGGCATGGCCCCTCCCGAGACTGCTGGTTCCAAAATATATAAAACAAAATAACTACCAAGTAAAATACTGAAAACAATTCCTCATACTTTTCGTACAAATTTAAGAACGACAACACAACTATAACACAATAATTTTTTTGCACCAATACGGAAGCAGAAGAACTCTTTTGAAAGATCAATTTTGCACCTTAAAATTAAATTTTCCCGAGTAGGATCCTGGATTCCATCCCCCCCTTTTTTTTTACTTTGAATGTGGGTAAAGCAGTGTTTTAAGGCACAACCACTTCAGGATCCAGAACTTGATACGCCCCTGTTATGAATAGCATACAAAGCACGCCGATTTACGCTCTATAGTAATTTGTGAAGCTTGCTTTCTCATGACCGGAAATGGTGAAAATGAGTGTTTTCGCCGTTTTTTTTTATTTTGTGTTAGAATAAGGTTTAAGCGTGTACAACGAATCTTCATCTCAAAATAATACATCACAAAACTATAAGGATACGAAATAATGTCTCATTGAGACGAATTATCAGCGAGAAGACAGCAAGTCAAGTCACTGACTTGCGCTCAGAGGCTAGGATGAGGCATGATGGTTGTGCTGTGTCGCCCTTAACTCTCCGCCCCTCTTTGAATACGCAGAGTGTTGAGGTGGGACTTCACAAGCTATGTAGGAATTTTTTTTTTGTTAATTTTGGAACACAAAAATATATTTGCGTAGTAAAATACATTACCCTGCTATAACCTCATTACTTGAACCATAGCATCTCACCAATAACCAAGGTGTAGTAAATGTATTATTTTAATTCGTAAATACGCCTATTTGCGGATTCAGTCACGTACTGTGTATATAACGGTAGGTTGTTGAGCGAAATCACTCGACACGGAACCAAAGGATCGCACAGACTAGAAATGATGGAGTGATTTCGAGAAACCATGGAAGGCCGATATCAGGATAGCCGAAGCGGGAATCGAGCGAATGTGAGTCCGGCATGTTGCCGTTCACGTAATAATATACGCCTAAGTTGGCAATGATTTGACTATTTGAGTGTAACGTACGTCTGACTAAACGGAAAATAATTTTTTTTAGCCAATTCTGACCTTTTATGAACTTAGTAGGCCTACTATTACTTTGCAGAGTGCTTAACAAACAAAAAAAAAAAAAAAAAAAAAAGAGTAGGCTACAAATTTCATTCTCATGAAAATAACCGTATGTGGCCACATTATAATATACAAAGCCCTTATTTTACGTACGGTGTTCTTCATAATCTCTCTTTTTTTTTCTTTTTTTATGGTTTTGTGGTAAACAGTGTCGACACTACCGAGATGTTAGGAACTTATCTGAATACTGTTTTTTTTCTCAATATAAATTGAACACCGTGGGTAACTCTCATTTAGACGATTGCTGCATTTTTTTTGCTTCGTTGGCATTATACTTTTTGTGTTGTTATACAGCTCCGATTTTTTAAATTTTTATCCCAGATTTGAGTTTTCCTTACGTCTTTTAGTGCAATTTTTTTATGATTTAATTGTATATCACTAATTGAAATGGTGATTCCAAAAAAAAACTAAAAGTACCTAAGGCCACACTTATCAAAATGATATCACCGCAAATTGTAGCACATGACCTGCGTTTCATTGAATGATGCGAAGAACCACTACACTTTATCTTATGTTGCTGCATTATGGGCCAGCTGATCACCATTGTTCTTATCCTACGATTTGTTTTCTTTTTTCCCCTTCTCCTGAACAATTTTTTGTTTTCGCACTTGGCTTGTTTCTTTATTCACCGTTTCAGTTGTAATACGTGGAGTCACGAGTCCAACGTGAAAATATTTTCGCGACGTTTAGTTTCAGTGTCTCACGTGCACATCTGCAGCTGTGCTTCACGGTTATTGCAGCGAGTCTTTGTTCAGACACGTCTCCCATTTGACTGCACCAATCAGTATAAAGTTATAGCGACACCATGCGTCTGTAATTTCCCAGCAGAACCTCAAGACAAGTTAGACATAAATCATATAATAACGCCACAAAGCAGAGCTGCACAGAGCCACTGGCAGTATTTCCGGGCCCCTATGCAACTAAGTCTTCAGGTCCCCATACCATCCCGATAGCCCCTCCCCTCTCTCTTTTTCAATGAAAACTGAATATAACATTTGTTCTGCTGCTTAATGATACAGGAAGCAACAAAATGTGACATGCTACAAATTATTCGCGATAAAAAATAATTTTTCTGAAAGTTTTATTTCATTATTTTTCGGTTTATTGCCCCGGGCCCGGGCCACTGGGCATTTGCCCCTCCTCCTTGGCGGCCCTGCTGCAGATGTGCACACGACGAATTGAAAACAAGTGGTGCAAACATTTTTCGCCATAGAATCGTGGCTTTAATAATCAGCCAAGGCGAACAATGGAGTCCGCCCAAACGTGCAGCGTTATAACAGTGTCAGCAATCCAGCTGGTGGGGAAGTGACGTCACCCCCCTCCTCCAGCCAAGAGAGTCCTTGATGTCGCCCTCACCGCGGTAATGGACCAAAGGATTGTTGATTTTCGCGAAAAGAGTTTTGCTCCACTTTGTTTCAGTGCCTTACATGCACACCTGCAGTTCTGCTCCGTGGTTATTGGGCAGCGAGCCTTTATGAAGAGACCACTCTCATTTCACTGAGCCAATCACAGTATGGTTACTACAACACACGTCTATGATTTGCGGGTAGATCCCCTCGACTCGTGAGAGTTTAAACATCCAATCACTGACCACGAAGCAGAAATGCAGGTGTGTACGTGAGGCACTGAAACCAATTTGGATTAAGGTCATGTTACGGCGTTTTGCAGTGATTTCGAATATATTTTTTTATTGCTACCTAACACTCATAACAAAATTTCGCTGCACAGTTTTGACTCTTATATGTTGTAATTTGTAGCTGTTTTTTTTTTGTAGAATTATACTGAACGGTTTTTTGATTTCATTACCCAAAGTACCACGTTTTTCGTCGTGAAAATAAGCAAAAATGAAGGAAGTTATATTTTTGCTGGCGAATGGTACATTTAAGAAAAAAACGCGTCCACAGTATTGTGCATCGTGTGATTGCACATTGACTCAAATTTTTTCAAAACTTTTGGTTAAAAAATATTTCAGTTATTGCCACCAGTCTGAAAAAAACTCGGGAACAAGCCCTTAAGGCCATGCTTTTTCATTTATTTCAAGCGATTGCAAGTAACTCAAATATTTTTTAACCAAATTCTTTGAAAAAAAAATGGAGGCTGTGTACAGTCATACGATACACAATTTTGTCACAGCGTTTTTTTAAAAATAATGTACAGTTTGCTAGCAAAAAAAATATTTGTATTAATTTTGGCTAAATCTAAAAATCCGTTTGGTGTATTGCAACAGAAAATTTCATATACAAACGATGGTATGTAAGCGTTAAAACTGTTAGAATGAATTTTTTATGTATGTATTAATTTGCGTTGAAACAATTTTTCTTCGACACCACTGCAAAACCAATAAACGAGGCCTTAAACTGTTTTCGCGGAAATCAACAGTCCATACTGATGAGAATGCTCCCACCCTCATACGCGTTACTGTTCTTCACTTCACGGGCAGACAAATATAATTGTTACTGAAGGCTTTATTGTATTACCAACGACTCTAGGTCTTGAACCAGACAAGCCTCCAGCACCCCACACATAACGAGCACTTGCGGTCAGAACTGCCTTCAAGACGTAATTTATTACGCCGACTTCAACAACATACTGGTCATGCGAACTAGGAAAGGTCCTGGCGACACACAGAGGGGAAAATTCCTACTTCTGCCCCTAACCAGCGGAGGTTTGCGCATATGCTGGTTGGTTGTTGCTGCTAATGGCACACTCAGGGTTCCGTCATTTCCCCTCTTACTGGCTGGGATGGGAAATGTGGGGCGCCACTCTCTGAAAACCTTTCCTAGGCTGCGGGACCAGTACTCCCTACCAGGGGTGTTAGACGTACCAGGATCCTGGTACACGTACCAGTTTTAATGGTGGTGTACCATTTACCAGGATACTTTCATCCTGGTATGCGAAAGTACCAGGATTTCAGAATTTTGCAAATTGTATTAAAATGTATCATTAAACAGTATTTTCAGCAAAACTTTTCTACACAAAAATATACTTTTTGGCACAACACAACTTTTGAAGCGTGAGCATGAATCTGTGCATATAGTTATTGCAGGTTATTGCAAACTGTTACCTGTTGGGCGTTGGCAACACATACTTGTGTACATCTGTGGTAGATGTGAACCTCTAATTTTCTGTTAACTAAGAGCATTCTTTAAACTTTTCTCTTAAAACACTTAAGACTTGTTTTAGAACGTCGTCTTTTTCATGCCTGTAAGCATGCAATTTTTTTTTTACCTGTACCAGGTTTTCGTTTAAAGTACAAGCTTTTTTGGGGTGTTAGTACCAGGATTTTGAAGTTACCATCTAACATCCCTGCTCCCTACTTCAGAACATAGCCAAACACCCACTGGACTGGTATCAACAGCCTCGGACGGCCAATAAGCGGGGGGAGTTCGCCCGTAACAAATGAGATGCCACGTCATTTCACTTCTGTATTACTATTTAGTTTGTGGCCCTTGTGAGGCCAAGAATAGAAAACTAAAGATTTCAAGTCATTTCTTCTCGACGAAAGTCCAGTGTAGACAACAATGAACCTGACAATGAAGTGCAAACACATCTACATGAGTGTATATGTTATTTTTTTTTAGCAAACATCTAATACTGATCACTCCGTTATTTTCAATCTTGTAACTTTAGTGTGCGCTCAAATTTAGCCAGGCAAGAATATTTCCCAGATGAACAAAAATTCCGCGAAATTTCACTGATAGGTCTATTTCCAGGAGACAACAATTTCCCTGTTAATTCCAGGTTTTCCAGATTTTCACAACCTGCGGCCATACCTGTAACATACTTTCCACAAATAGAATGCACGTGCTACAACGAAGTCCTATAGAAAAAAGAAACATTACGAACTTCCTGCTCACCAGTTTAGTGCTCTGTGCATAAATGCGACAAAGTTCTCGGCGTGCGTAGCAATATTGCTCTAATCGGTCTGTTTCCTGGCCTCAAATGCGACAAAATCCATCAAGGCGAATATTCTCATTGCTGAGATGGGTAGTGCATTATTTCACTGTTATTGGACTATGTTACAAAGTCGTGACAAAAACACTGAAAGAATTACTCGGCTAATAATTCGTTCAAGTTAAAACCATATAAATATCGTGTATGAAGTATAACATATCCCACATATTTCGTGGTTAACCGCAATTGCCTATTTTATGAGTTTGTGCTCGTGTTATCGACACGAGTACGACACGCGTGAATACATTTAGGTGTCAACGGAAACTTTGTGAAAGAAACACGTTTTTATCGTGACTTTGTGACAAACCTAATCAGAACATATTGTGTACACACTATTTCCACATTCTAATGAAGAAATGTAAAAAAAAAAAAAAAAAGTTAGTTAACCTCAATCATTCAGCCAACCAGCATACTTTTCAGTCTACCACAAATCTCATCGTCACTTTGAAAATTAATTAATATTTTAATAATTACCTAAATACCGCGTTAATTAATAACAAAAATTGTGTATACACATATTGTACACTCAATCATTCAGCCAACCAGCATACTTTTCAGTCTACCACAACTCTCATCGTCACGTTTGAAAATTAATTAATATTTTAATAATTACCTAAATACCACGTTAATTAATAACAAAAATTGTGTATACACATATTGTACAGAGTAAAACAAAATTTAATATTTAAAAACTGTTTAGCCAGCACAACTGGACGACTCACGTGTGATGAATTACACGACAGGATAATTAATTTACTAGGATTAGATAATGTTGTTTCGTGAACACACGTAAAATTAAGAACGTTTATAGCGTTTGAGATACAAAAAACGTAAAATCACGGTTCATATTTAAACTGTTACGTATAATTAAGTTTTCTGCATGTAAGCTTTCGATACTGGTTTGTTTACAGAAACTTGAAAATTAAAAGCATCCCAAGTATCGTTTAACAACCTCTGACCTGGACTACTTAAATATCACGGTAAAAATAACTTTCCTAAACAAGCTCGTCATGCCATGTCAGTCATCGAATGCTGAACGAAGCATCGTCATTTCGTATAAAATACACCTTTCAGCTAAGTCGTTCATTTAACGGAGGGTTGTGCTCGTTTATCTTACATTTGCCAAATTTTCAGCAGTGCTGTACTTCCAGATGTGTATTGACATTTCTGGTCTTCCGTTCTGCAAATAACTGTATACAGTATATTTTTCTATGGTACATAGTATGCTTTATTATTAAACGTTTGCTGCAGAATTTAAAAAATATATACATACATATAATTTCTTACATCTAAGTAAAATGTCGGAGAAAAAGGTAGTGTTACGTAACTATCCAAAAATGTATAAAGATGTTGGATCTGTTATTGCCACTGAAAGATAAAAACAATGCATCTTATGAAAATATCCCAGCGATGAAATTGTGGCACATACAGGTGTCGCGAAACTGCATGTAGATATTTTCAAGGAAGAAAACATTATACGAACATTGGTCCGAAACTGCACCATTTTTTTTTCACTACACTTCACTTCTCAGTTCATGAGTAGAGACGGAGAAAATTCGCGGGTTTACTAACGTGTAGGCTAGCCTCCAAGAACATATGTGTACTCAAGAAGACAGCAGCTGTTCATTGGATGCTCGCTGACACAATGATATCACGTGATAGGCCCTGCATTTAGTTGCTCCTCCTGACGGTGTCAGTAAACTAGTCTAGATCCAATTGTGAAATTGACACGAACTTACAGCTATTTGAAATCTAGCTTGCGCCCAAAAGAACACGAGAATTTTTTAGGCCTCTGTTCGTGATATACTGTGCGGTGTGGATTGTTTTCCTGTGGAACGTCAATGCAGCTATTATTGGCAACTGCATACCAGACGAGTCGCATTTAATTGGACGGTAGGTATTGTCCGATGTAACTTTACACAGTAATTTGATCCACCCCGTGCGACATGAACATTAAGTCATGAGACCTGTAGTATAATAACGTTGCGTTTTCGGGCCTATGTTCACATAATTTTTTTTCTGTCCTCTAGATGTAAATATTGTTCCCTCAACATCCTGTAAAAGTAGGAACCCTGGTTTTTCGCGAAAATAATTTTGCCCCACTTTGTTTCAGTGACTTACGTGCACATCTGCAGTTCTGCTTCGTGGTCAATGACTGGATATTTTAACTGTCTTGAGACTTAGGATTCTACCGGCAAATCACAGACGTGAGGTGTTGCAGAGACTTTGCTGTAATTGGCGCAGTCAAATTATATACGGCTCTGCATATAGACACGCTGGCAAATAATCATGTAGCACAATTGCAGACTTGCACGTAAAACACTGAAACAAAGTGGGGCAAAATTCTTTTCGCGAAAAACCAGGGTCCCTATGTATAAGAAGTCTATAGTGCACTTTTATTTTCAAGTGTTCTCTCTGCCCGTTGGTAAACAGATTTTCCAATACACTATATAAGTGTACAGCGAGCAGTATTGCTCTGACGCGCTTGTACGCCCTGAAATTGTGTGTCGTCTGTCGTAATAAAAAATGGAAACCTGCATGTGGCGAGTAAAACATAAAATATACAAAAGCACATCGCGTGCTGGTGTACAAATAACGTTTTGTTTCATAACGAGTGTTGTAAATATGTCTTCTATTTTATTGTGTCGTGATGTAAATACGTTTTACCATAATCTTTTATATTACTGTTGTTTAATAATCAATTTCTCAACTTATTGTACTTACAAAACATTGTATCCAGTTGTTGAAGCCACGGAGCTGGCTTGACCTGTGCGAATATGTAACTGTCTTCCTGGCGTTTCTTGGAGGTTGGGATTTGCCAATCACGAGGCTTCTTAAGTGCAATTCCACAAGCAGCACCGAGAGGAAACTTTATAACAAGCCAAAGTGCATATTTCTTGGTACACTTATGGATAAATTACTGACGTTAGAAAAGATTTTTGCAACATTTGGTTTCGATGCGTCATGCGCACACCTACAGCTCTGCTACATCGTCTGTGATTAGATGATTTTACTCCCACTGGCCTTGGCAAATTATAGACGTACAGACTCACAATAATCTTATTCTGATAGGTGCAGTCAAATAAGAAACGTGTCTGAACAAAGACACGCTGCCAATAACCTTGAAACAGAACTGTCGATGTGCACGTGAGAGACTGAAACAAAGTGGGGCAAAAATCTTTTCGCGACAAAATCGTGGCCCTATTATATATACAGAATTCAGTTTATATTCCTTCCTCCAAGAGGCGCTGTGAACGTCAAGATGAATAGACATTGTAACATACCAAAGGTAAAACATTACTGATAATATATAACTTATTCAAACTCAGTGTAAGAAATGCATTTTTATTTCCTACAAAATTGCGTACCTATTTTCCTCTTTGAGTCCGATATATCTTACATAAAATGGGCATACTGCCAAATTTTTTTCTTCTGCTTTGTGTTCTCCAAGTGGAACTCCTAAGTTTGCAAAGAATTAAAAATTAAAAAAAAAAAATTTAAATTAGTGTATCTACGCATGACGAAAACACTTTTTTTCTCATGGTATGCATATCAAGATTCTTTCAAGCGTATCGTAGAATTACCTACTGCACTTGTTGATCCATGTCGTTCTTTTCTTTTAGAAACATAAATTTTGAAGAAATTATTATACAATTATTTGTATTTTAACGTACGCAAACACCGCATGTGTGTGTGTTCAGTTTAATAAAATATTCAATTACCTAGTATACAACTGTCATATTTGCGGCTTATAAATAAGTACAAATATCATACTTGTAGGTTATAAAAACGTCTTTATTTTTCAATGTTTTTGAACCAGAAATGCCCATTCGTTTCGGCTGCGTAGCACTTGATTTTCTCTATCAGAAAAATGTATACTAGAGATTTTTTTTTTTTTTTTCAAGTAAACCTACATTGTATAATACTTTTCTCCTCCATGTATTCAAATCCAACCAGGCAAAAATTTTACAATTGCTTTTACCTCGTGGCTTTGCAGGCCAAAGAAAATTCATTAGCTCACTGACGCTTTGACGTTAAAGGTTACACTTAGAAAAAATGTTATTCGTGTCAACCAAGTAGGCAAAATTTGTATACTGACTTTTCAGAGGAATGAAAAGGTACGATGTCAAGCGAATGACAGATACCTTGGGTCGACCTTATATGGTTTCTTTTATTTAGTTCCAGAAACTTGCAGATTTCAACTGACTTCTTAAAATGTTTGCAGTGGAATCAATAGTTAAAATCTATCTTCACTCGTTTAGTTCTGAACAGATTCAGAACACAGCAGTCTGCATGAAAAACACAGTTATCAGAACATTTTCTCAGTGTAAATCAATAACAAGTACTGCGCACATTAAACCAAGCTTGAGAGACGAGAATGTGATTGTAAGTCCACCAGTGGCGTGTGGTGAAGGGGTTGCAAGGTGAGCTGGCATTTGTTCTAACTGTACCTGTATACTTCCTACCACGGTCTATGAGGAAGAGGTCTTGATACTGCGTATGCTCTCCGGCAAGAGAAAGTTACTCCCTTTTTGTCGCCGAGCGCTAGTAGAAATTTAGTGGAAGATTTGCCTTGTTTACATCTGCCGGTGTTACAAATTTTACAATAATTTATATAAAATTGTTTTAATATGGTAGGCTAGTATTGTAGATATACGTTTCGTATCCACAAATGCATTGACGTGCGTACGGAACTGTTTATATAGGTAGTCTGAAAATAATATTACACAATATTAACACATTCGAACAAAATCTATAATTTCCTGCCCTACGAAATTTTAGAATCGCTGCAATGTGTGTCTACATGTAAAAGATTGAGAAACTAAATTTTATGGATGAAAATGTGTGCCAATACAAAAAATTGTAATTTTTTCTTCTATAATACAGGCAATTCCGATAACAACAACACATTTTAAGCTGTGAAAACATGCTAAGCCATATACAAAACAAGACAAATCTTCCAGTAAAAGACTACTAGCGCTGCGACAAAACAGGAGTCGCATTTTATTTCTCAGTGTCAAGACTTTACCTTCATAGACCCTGCTTCCTAGCTTGACACTGACTTCTCAAACGTATAGTTATGCAGAGAATGTCACGCTACGGTGTATAATATGTACCCCGCAGCGGTATTCTGAGTGGCTACATTACGTACAGTTTGATCTCGGCTGCAGTGCGGATTTTGCTGCGTGGACCATAACCGTACAGCACTGTACAAACACCAGCTTGTCCTGCAACTGTTCACCCCACGCCACTCAAGTCCACTAAATTGATTAAGAAAAATATGGATTTTTCTAAGTTCGGAACAACAGTTAATCCCTCTAATACTTTACTACAGAATCCTTTAAGACAACGTCTATATACCGGTTATGATCAGATACTATTTATTATATGTTCACACTAATGAATCGCTCCTTCATTATAAAACATGCGTGATACAAATAGTTGGTTCCGTATCACCGTCTTGAGAGGCGAGCGGTCTTATTACACCTAGAACTACTAATTTTTGATTAAAATAATTTTGTACGAACTTGTTTCAGTGCCTTGCGTGCACGTCTGTACCTCTGCTTCATGGTAATTGGCATCGTGTAGAGATGATGGTTTATTACCGGAAAACTTGACTGTTTGCTGGCTATCAACGTACGTCAAGCTCATCAAAATCTCACTGGCTTTTCCCTGTACGAAGAGCTGCTGCCCTATTTGACTGAGCCAATAAGAATCCCGCTGTTGTAATATTTGTTGCCTGTTATTGTCCTGCAGACAGCTACGTTGTGTCAGACTTGTATCATCCAATTGTTAGAAACGGGAAAAATTCGCGGGTTCACCGACCCGTAGGCTAGCCTCCAATAACTTATACAAACAGCAGACGTTCATTAGCTGCTCGCTGACACAGTGATATGGGCCTGCATTGAGTTAAATTTTTATTACTGGTTCAGCGCTTTTCACGAGGTGTCAAACAAGTCGAGGACCAATTGTGAAAGTGACGCCAACTTAACAGTTGCTGGAATTCTAGCCTATGCCTAAAAGAAAACGCTATTTTTTCAGGTCCCTACCTATTGTACATGTTGCAAGAAACTGCAGTGTTTTCAAGGGTATGTTGGCACAACAAATGTTTTCACTATTCTTTAGCCATTTACTTTTGAGAATAGGAGTCGCTCATTTTACTGTACCAATGAAGACACTCGCCGCGACGTAATACGTCTGTGATTAGCGACTAGAAGCCTAAGGGCCGTATCTATAAATGGCTTTCGAAAGGCAACCAACTGCAGCTATCCCCATAGAGAAAGTATTGGTGAGCTGTTGGGTGACATTCGAAAGCCGTTTATAGATACGGCCCTGAGACGCCGGAGACATCGAATCAGTAGTCATGAAGCAGAACTGCAGATGTGCATATAAGTAGGGACCCCTGTTTTTCGCGAAAATAATTTTGTCCGTTTGTTTCAGTGCCTTACATGAACATCTGCAATTCTGCTTCATGGTTATTGGTAGCGAGTCTATTTGAACAGCCGTATCTCATTTGACTGAGCCAATTACAATAACGTTCCTGCAATACCTCACGTCTGTGATTTTCCGGCAGAATCCCAAGGCTCAGAGGTAGGGCCCGGTAGTTTTCGCGAAAAGATTTTTGCAGCACCATGTTTCAGTGCCTGACGTGCGCACCTGCATCTCTGCTTTGTGATCAGTGATTGGATGCCGTAACATACAGTGTGTAGAGGTTAAACCCGCAAATCACAGACGTGATGTGTGGCAGTTATCCATGTAGGCCCTACTGACTGGCACAGTCAAATTAATAATATCTCTGCACAAAAACACTCTGTCAATAGCCACGAAGTTGAGCTGCAGGTGTACACGTAAGGCACTGAAACAAAGTGGGGCAAAAATCTTTCCGCGAAAAACAGTGGTCTATATATATATATATATATATATATATATATATATATATATATATATATATATATATATATATATATATATATATATATATATATATCGTAATTAAGATGGTAGTAAATTCTTTTCGTCAAAACTCAGTGGTTCTAACTAT
This sequence comes from Medauroidea extradentata, assembly GCA_003012365.1. NCBI lineage: Eukaryota > Metazoa > Arthropoda > Insecta > Phasmatodea > Phasmatidae > Medauroidea > Medauroidea extradentata. The sequence goes on along the minus strand of PNEQ01052961.1, from coordinate 610 downwards.
ACCAACATAGTCCCGTCACTTCCGAATTATAAATCAGCGAAATGAATTTGAAATCAATGCCTTGGAGCTTAGGAATCAATGTCGAAGTCCAAATTTGCAAGTAACGAAAACATGCAAATTACAAAAACCACGTGATTACTCGAATTAAATAATTTACACTAACATATATTATGGGCCATATGCTATGTACATTTTAATTTTCTTATATTATAGCAATTTTTCAAAAAACTCAAACGTGCTTTGTTCCGTAATTTTAGATATTTTATAGGTCTATACGGCCCATAATTAGAGATAATGGTTTATCGAGGGAAAACTTGACTGTTGCTGGGTTTCAATATACGTCCAGCTTATGTAAAGATTACTGGCTCTCGTTTGTACGTATATAACCTCCCTCGGTTATTTGAATAGAGAATATATACACATTAATTTTAATCACTGTTCTAGTAGAGAAATAATAATAACGGAATTTCTTTATTTTCTGGATACTTCGGAAACCCGTGTTTAGCTAGTCAGTCCCACGCCTCTCTCGATGGCTGCAACTAGTGTCTCCTCAACTAATTCCCGGACGACGCGAATACCCGCGCTAGGGCACAACCACCTCCAGTGGTGC
>PNEQ01052960.1:65145-137800 GCA_003012365.1 Medauroidea extradentata | reverse complement strand
ACGGACTAAACCAGTAGTACATACAACATCAACGATATCTAGCAGACGACACTAGAACCAATACGACTGGTATAGCTACTAGCTCTTCTGGTGGAAAGACTCAGCACCAAAGTCTTAATAATCAACGCCATCTAGGAGACGATCAGTAACTACTGGCAGCCCTACCTAGAGGACAACAATAAAACTAATTAAAAAAAAAAACAAGATAGGTGGAGCCAATGAGGGTAGCTAGGTATCAAGACAACGGACATTAACCAAGATGGTGGGTAGACCGTACATAAATAATTACGAGGCACATGCTAAACAGATCCCCCGATCCCGCTCCAAGGCTCCTGCAATAGAACCGCCATTACTACACTACTCTTCTGGTCGAAAACTCGCCTCTATGAGACATTCAGTAGTTGCCCTATCATTTCATGACGTAAAATTAACGGTAAAGGTGTACACACCCATACCTTTTAAAATATTCTGCTCCATGATGATCTTACCTAAAAGAAACACCGAAAAAAACACCAATTTACGCCACTAGAAGGCATGTTTTAATGAACCTGAAAGGGAATATACATAAGTAACGTTCTTTGAATGAAATTCTTGAGCAGACATCACTCATGCTCAATTAGCAGTTTTCGAATAATCTTGTACCAGCCGAAGCTCTCTGCATAGTGCTAGGCAGCTGGGCATACGGCCATTTTAAGAGCGTTCCAGAGGGAAAAATCATAATTTTATATTTGAATGAAACAGTGTTACTCGGGAGCACATTTTCCTCTTATAAAAAACTTTTAGCTCAGCCAGTTTTCCCATAATGATATTCCAAAGTCAAAATTTGTTTTTTTTTTGTTCATACACCCCCGAAAACTAATCAACATAATGAAACGAAAAAAATTTGCAATAAAAGCACATGTCACGGGCTAGGGCTTTAAGTATATAAAAATTCAACACAAAATTTCTTGTATTAAAAAAAATCCTAAGAGTAGCAAAAAAATTTCACATTTCAGAAATAAAAAAAAAATACAAAACATTATTTGAATGGATTTTTGTATACTTGAAGCTCTAGTCCAGGACATGTACTTTCACTGTGAATTATTTCGTTTCATTACGTTAAATAGTTTTCGGAGAGTGTATGAACTAAAATCATGCAAATTTTGACTTTGAAATGTCATTATGGAAAAACTGGCTGGCTAATTTTTTTTTGTAAGAAGGAAATGTACTCCAAAGTAACGTCTATAAAACTATCACTGTTTTATGTCAATATAAAATTAATGTTTTCCCCCACATGAACACCCTTAAGGAACCTCCCTAGATAGGCTGTGTTTGTGTGTGAGGCAGGAGCGGTAAGGTTGCCGTTCACCTACGTATATAATGTATTATCACCTCTCCGCGCAAGCTACTCAGATGGCTTGCAGTGCTTTACTATTATCCTTTTTTACTTTGGTACTTTAAGCGGTGACCACATTATTTTATTTGTGGCTAGCATAGTTCAAACATTGTCTAATGCTTGTTTCTATAGTTGTGTTTTTCGAATGCGATTGTTATTTTTTTACAAATACGGTAGACAGAAACCTCATTTTTGGCCATTTTGAAGGGCCCGAAAATGATGTTTTAAACATACGTGCCAAATTTTTGAAATATAGCGATATAGGCTAGTTCAAAGTGTGTTTTTTCGTAGATATACACATATAATGCGTGTTAAGTAGTTTCGTAAAGAAATTAATATTCTCAACTCGCTGCAACGTATTTCAAGTGCTGGTAGGGCTCCCTGTAAATTTATTTTTTTTATAATAATATTTGTATTTGTACAAGATTTAGTTTGTTTTATAGGCAAACCTTGTGACTATATTTTACAGTAATGAACATTTTCTAACTTTCATAGTTTCCATATAATGGCATGTCAAAGCCAAAATTTACACGAAACGGTTTTATACAAGAAACAAAAACCAACTTTCATAGAGAATTGAAAAAATTCCCACTGAATATCAGTGTCGCTGGCTACCTCTAAGACATAAATGCAGAACCGCATTGAATATATTTGGCTATTTTAAAAAATTGCTGAGTTTGAAATTAAAAAATTTCAACTTTGTGTATTTAAAAAAAATACTAATAATTTCAATTTAATGTTTTATACATGTCCAGTTGTAGCCAACAATGCAGTTCTTCAGTGGGAATTATTTCGTTTGTATATGTCAACTGGTTTTCGTTTCTTATATAAAACCGTTTTATGCAAATTTTGGTTTGACATGCCATTATGTGAAAACTATGAAAGCTAGAAAATTTTCATTACTGTGGAAAACAGTAACAATATATGTTTACAAAACAAACAATATCTCGTACAAATATAAAAACTATTAAAATAATAAAAAATTTTGCGTGAACTCCCCTCTTAACGTCTCGTTGAGAGGGAAGTCATAAGAGTCGGGCAGACAGACAACAGGAAGTAATCGGTCACAACCTTTAATTAGGAACCACACAGCATTCGCTGGGAACAATTTCGGAACGCAGGAAATTGAAACCAGGGTGTCTGGCTCTGGAAATACGTTCGCCCCCTCCCGAATGCGATTCCAGTGTTTTATACTAAATTGCAGGTGTTGCAATAGTTCATACGTCAGTAAACACACGTCTATCTTAAGTAATTGTGACCAATGATTATTTTCGTTACAAGTTCACCAAGAAAAATTACAGCCTCAGCCTGTGACCTGAGTACAAACATTAAACATCCTAAGTTTTGTTTCGTTGAGAAGCTATTTTCTCTGTGTTCACCGCATTCGGAACTGGGCTGAGTATGAAAGCCTCCTATTTCGTTACCTCGCTGCAATTTTCGAAGTTTGATGACGTAAGCGTGGCGCCGAACGCAAATCTTGAGTACGTATGCATGTTGCATACGTCAAAAAATGGTAGCAAAGAGACAGCAACCATAACTAGAAATTACATTTTCAATGCCCATTAGCTAAATAATAGCACCACCATGGTGTCCGTTAGCTTCTTCAAATACTGACGTCATAGAGCAGAAACATAAGGAAACACGTTCCGCAAAGGGGTTTGAATTCGCTGTTTGCGGTACGTGTTTCGTTAAGACTTGGCACATATCGCAAAGTTCCGGACAAGTTCGTACTCGGGGCACTGAAGCGACGTGTTATGCCTATGGAAACGCAGTGCAACGTTGTTTTTTTTTTTTAATCATTTCATGTATATCTTATCATTTTGATGTGATGTGTTATCTGAAGTTTCGACGTCTGTTCTTACTTTATAACGTCATTCAGCGTGCATACATTAAATTTAATGCACATGGCGGGCTCTCTGAACAAAACTACTCCAGATGTATCATATAGTTACGAATTTCATGTCGATATCTACTAGGCTTCCGTTACGTGAGTACGGGGTGATTTCCCCTGAGATCAAAGGCAGCTGGGATGTGGGGGAGGAGGAGTATACTTTAGCACTCCCTTCTTGGTAGTTGGGTCAAGAAAACTACAACCTTGCGTCCTCGTGATGTATATACCTCGCACGTCCGTCCACATTTCCCTAGGTATTAAAGTTGTGCATGTAACAAATTGGAAGGGGGTGGGGAATAAATGTATGCACAAATTATGTTCCTGAACGTTAAATATGCGATACAGCGAGATTCATAAGCCTTATCTACCTCGACGCACCCGCATTCTACATATACAGCGCCTGAACAGATCCCTTTCAGCCAGAAAACACCCAAGCACCCACATTCTCCATTCTCTTATCTTATGGTGACCGAGTTGGCTGCGTTCCCAAACCTGGCATAACGTATAGTCCAGCCCCGCCCAACTCAGTTTACCACGTACTTAAACAGAAGTGTTTTTATGAAGACATTAGCCAGCCACAGCCTAGCTACGGCTTCCATTACTGAGATGAAGCTAGTGTACACTAGATCAGAATAAATACAGTTACTTTACAAAAAACGTGACAAATTATTTTGAATTTGTTCAAAGGCCTGATCGTTAACTAATTTTAATACATGTTGAATTTTTATTGTTAGGTTTTGAAATGCATCATTATTATTAAGTTGAGAATTTGAGTCTAGAAGATATTACATTTTCAAGCTAAAATCTAACTGTAAACATGCGTTTGTCATGAGCCCTTAGTAATGATTTAATCGGGCATACACACTACTGCAAATGTCGTGAAAAGATTTCATTAAAACTTCGCTTGCACTTGTCATCTTCCAATACCGAACTCTAAATCTTTGTTTAAAAATAAGTTGTTAAATGTTCGACTATAAGTCATTAAAAATAAATTTGGCTTTATAAATGAAGTCAAATTTACTAGGAGTTCCTTGAATTTCTTCTATAAAATTACCATCTTCCATTGGTTTCATTGCGAATGTGAAGCCCCGTCTATTCGTTCACTGTCTTACTTTCCAGTGAGCAGCACATTATCGGCAAATGGTCGGGGCTTGAGTAGACACAGGCCAACGGATTCTAACATGCAGGTCATTGAATTCTCGAAATATTCCTCTCCCTACTTACTCGTTTATTTGGAGTCCTTGATAGCCGAGTGGTCAGATCACTCTTCTCCCACCAAGGCGATCCGGGTTCGATTCCCGGCGGGGTACTTCCTCTGATTTTCGCATGTAGGAATCGTGCCGAATGATGTCGCTGGTCGGCGGGTTTTCTTGGGAATCTTCCGTTTCCCCCGCCCCTTCATTCCGGCACAGCTCCATGCTTACATCCACCCTTCACCAGCGCTAAAGTCATAGATGCTCAGCGCTGACTAAAATATCCTCACTCATTTATTTGGTCGCTGTACGTGTCCTCGAACAGCAAGACCCCAGTAGAGGTACACGAGGGAAGAAGGAAGGAGTTGGTCAGGGCCAGTTTAAGGAATCTCCTCAGCATACGCTTATTGCGAAAACCCTGGAAAACCGAAATCAGGATGGCCGAAGCCAGGAGAATCAATCGCGCGGATCCTTCCGAATGCGAGGCGAGTGTTTTACCATCGCTCTCCCACGCTCTGTATGAAGCTACGTTCTAGTTACAGTTTTTTTTTCAACTGATATGTAGCTCACTAGAAATTTGCAAAATACTGCAATTGCAGCGACGCTGAATTGGACACCGCTGGATAGAAAGGAAAGTGGACTGTCAGATAACAGGCGAGCAGGAGTTAACAAGAAGAATAGAAGGAAGCGACTTTTAAGGCGGGATTGCGGGAACACCGCCAAAGCCTGAAATTGGCGTCGGCGGCCTAAAAGCCCATTGACGCGATTCTCTTTAATTTTCGTGCTTTAGCATGAGTTCAGTGTAGATTTGGTCTCACACACTGCGAGTTACAAATTTTGTGATATTCTTGATTGACAGCTGTAAATATCAGTAAAACTGTGAATTCGTCTACCGACGACCAACGACGTGTTATGTGATGTATTTTGCTTAATATGCTCCACGTTAAGGGTGCTGTCTACCCCAGAGCCCTTGCAGGAGCAAAGATAGGGAATCATTTGTTAAAATAGTTTAAATATGGCTCAGTGATTTATCGAGCCTACATACATTAGTTGTGTCACCACTTACTTTTTTTGTTCATGTCAGTACGGTGCCAATTGCTACATTTGCTTTAGACTGTTTTTCCAATACCCTGAAAACTGTGAGCAAATAAGTATATTAATGGTAAAATACACTAGAAAATATCTACTCACAGTGTTTTTTTTTTTTAATTTGATTCCTGTAGCAATATTTTCCTCCTCTCAATGCAGAAAATAATGTATGTCCAAAGTGACATCTTGCAAGATTACTGAGCCACACCTACGGTCTATGACCGTGGCCACACCTGATATAAAATCCATATCCTTGCTCGTCCGACTATATTCCAAAGACGTTACTTAAATACTAGATTGTTTCGCTGCTCTTTTGTTACATGGCCAAATTGAACGCTCGCTGACATATTGAAAACGAGGATAGAGAATTGTGTACTTTTGCGGGGTTGGAAAACTAATTATTATTTTTTCAATGAAAAACATAGGTATAGAACATTGCATGCTATGGACAGAAATATTGAAAACCTTAACACTTCGTAACGTGATGAAGTGTAAATGTTGTAGCACGCACTCAATTATACATAGGCATAAGTAATAGTAATTATATAGAGCAATTAACGGCAAATTGTTTTTGTAGGAACCTCTTGCCAGGTGTCTAATTAACCTGCACCATGCAGTGGTAATATATATGTATATATATAGTAATTTATTTCATAGGATTAAATGTAAGTGGTTTAGGAACAATTTAGTAATATTAAATAAAAATTAAGTGGCTTGAAGCCAAGGGAGGGGGTGGGCTATTATACCAAATTCTCGAATTTGGCGTGTAACACCTTCTTCTTTACCCCTCAGCCCGCAGCATCTCAGTAACCTGGGAGAGGGGGTGACTTTCATGTTAGTATAGTAAGGACATTGTAAATATAATTTAGAAGTAATTACAATAAGTATTTTTAAGATTAAAGTGTAAGTGATGCATAAAGAAAATAACAAACGGTGGTCAAATGTAGCGCTGTGTTCGGCTCACGACGGGCGGAGTTAGAAGGTCCCGTGCTCTCATTGGCTGGCAGGCACTTCCGAGGGTTGGAGGACACTGGGAGCTCTCCCTCCAAAATTAGGTGGACGTCGAGATTTCCAGAGCAGAAGTAAATCTGAGCGCAGAGCTGTGAAGAGCTTTTGGCATTTCACCCGGCCACCACGACGATTTACGTGGAATTTAATTTATATGTTAATTGCTTACAAGAGTACGCGTAGGCGTCTTGCTGTAGTAACGGCAGACACAAATCCACGTTTCTCAAACTCAGTGGAGGCCGCGGTGGCCGACGGGGTCAGACCTCTCGCCTCCCACCAAGGCGATCCGGGTTCGATTCCCAGTGGAGTCGGTCCCCGGATTTTCGCATGTGGGAATCGTGCCGGACGATGCCGTTGGTCGACGGGTTTTCTCAGGGATCTCCCGTTTCCCCCGCCCTTTCAACCCGGTGCTACTCCATACTTATCCCATGTCACTCTTCATCAGCGCCGAAGACCTCGATGTTAGGTGCTGACCAAAATCTCTCTCTCACTCACTCAACCTCAGTGAGTGGCGCGTGGCGGTACGGGAGGCCGGATAAAACATATTATTATGCTTGTATTTTACTACCCCGTATGATATAAAGGAGACCTTCACAGGTTGTATGAATAAGGGTGCCGCCTACCCGGAGCTTTAAGAGTGACATTGAAAATCGCATCAAATACCGCATCGCCACTACGAGACAATCGCTGAATCAGCGTGTAATATTCCCGCCGATCCATTTTTACTGTGCGACTTGCGGTGACCTTAATAATTTAATTGAAGGAAAGCGCAGTGCACGTCTCAATGTGAGTTGGACATACATCCGGTTAGAATATTTTGAAATGTGACAGTATAAAAAGCCCGTTTTATCTACGTTGACTTGAAGTACATAACGAAACAATGTTTTGTCATGAAGTTATTTATTTTAATGGCAAAATTATTTTGTAGTTATTTTACGCTTTCTTCAAGAAAATTATTTTAATTTTAAATGTATATATATCTCAAATCATATAGTAGTTAGTTTCTTTTTCTTAAGAGATAAACTCGTTCCTTTTAATGTTTCCCTTTTTGTAGTCACCATAAAATAATATTTCCAAGGAGCTTATTTTAATGAATTTTAAGTTCTAAAAATTTACGTGTCCATCATGCAGCTTAAAATGTGCTAATAAATTTAATTTACACTGTTTCACATCTTTAAAATTTAAATATACAGCACGTAGTAATCCCTTTAAATAACTTAACTACAAAAGTGTGCAAAATTGGCCAAGCCTTTCGTCCGCCTCGGAAAATTAAGAACCGACATTGTACGAGACGCAAAGGGTGCAGCCGAAATTTACCATCTGAAATACATGGCTAGGATCAAAATTTTTAAATGTCAGAACAGTATTACGTGACTTGTCGTGAATGTGTGCTTTATAGTAATTACCCTACTGAATACAAAAAATTTCGTGTTTAGCCCTCCGTATATTTGACTGTTTAATGGAAACAAAATTGCTGTTTGTATTTTTACCTATTCGTAATTATTTGTCGACTATGAGGGTGTTGAGGAGTAAAATTATAGGCTCGGTGGGGTGTTAATTACAATCATTATATCGTTCGATATGTAGAAAAGTTTGCTAAGTCCAGCATACATAAAACAAAATAACAACTATTTATTTGTAAGTAAGGTCAACTACGTCACAAAGAAGTTGGAAATAGTTGGGTGTAAACAGTAAGAAATATCATATGAAAAAATAACAATTTACAAATGAAGATTCCAATATTGATTAATGAGGCTAAGAAGTTGTAAATATTATGTGTGTGTATATATATATATATATATATATATATATATATATATATATATATATATATTTGATCACAAAGAACAATCACTTTAAATGTTACAATAAAACGTATTCATGCACAGATTCATCATTCTGCATTAGCGATGTAAAGCCAACGCGGCGAACGTCCCTAGTCAGTACGTCAACAAGATGACGAGGAATACATAGCTTTTGTATGCACAGATAAAGCCACACCTTATGTTTGCTGGCAACAAAGACAATATACTGAGCTACTGAAAATATTTGACTTTTGTGTAGTCTTTGTGTAGAACTGGCACCGGCCACCACTAACAATGGTGGCATCTCATTCATGAGACGCATAAGATTAAGAACACGTACATAAACAATAACTTTGGTTACTGAAGACTTGGATGTGTTCACACGCTGGTGTCTTGACACGCAATTAAGTCAAAGATCAACATAATGAAGTTAACAAAAATCACCATTCTCGTTTTCTTCATATACAGACAATGTTACAGTTTGTTCAGTCAGGACTCGTTGCGTGGAAGTCAGAGCATTATTTAGTGGATATAAGTAACAATTTTTTTTTGCTGATCAAAGGGCTGATTAAATTTAAATAAATTATTTAGGCTTCATTCTTATATCAACACAGATTTGAACACTATGGTATTACATTTATTATCGTCTTTTTAACCGATATTAAAAGAAAACATTTTAAAGACAACTCAGTATTTGTTCTACTGATTGGCTGTGTTAAGACTACAAAAGTGGTGCCCCTGTACCAAGTTAGGCACAGCAGCAAAAAACTTCAACATACCCGGAAGTCATCCACATTGCTGGCCCTGCATGAAGGCGGGAACAGTGGTAGTATAGTTTTGTCGTTTTATCCTCTGTGAGGGTTTTCTAGCAAACTTACTTTCATTCTGTCTCTGAGAGGACTGACAGAGCTTGATCATCGTTAGCTACGGATTTTTTTTTGTGGTGGGAGGAGGAGTGACTTTTTTTTATCAAAATATATTATATTGGACACTAACTAATTATTTCGTTTGCTGACAGTGTATCAAGTTAACATAAAACTTACGTTAGTACATACCCCATTAAATAAAAATGTAAGTAAAATACTTATTCAACTGCAAATAACACAAAACAAAAGTAAAAATAGGTAACATTATTCTCGGATAAAACATGCTAGGCACACGTTCGTTCCACCAATATCCCACGCCGGACACAAACCACCAGCTCAGCAATGAAGGCCACCCGCAAAACAAAATGTCAGTCTATAGATAATTACACATTGATGAATGTGAAAATGGAAAATCTACACGGCCGTGCCTTACGCAAGGTAAAGTTGAAAGAAAAACTTCGACACAGGGAAAAATGTTGCCGCTAGTCGCGTTGCTTTGATAACGGGTCTAACAGCATACAAAATCGTAGTAAACTCTACGCTTATTGAGGCGTATGTTACGTTGAAGATAATCATGTTTGCATGTTGTTCTTGTTTCTCACTTCTAAAGAGGTGTGACATATTAAGCTGAAGTCTGACGTTTACTTTCTTTTTAAGGGAAACAGCGTTAAAGTTTGACAAGTCGTGACCGTGACAAATTAGTATTCATTTGTATTAAAATATCATTATTTACATTAGAAATATTTCCATAAAACTAAAAAGAAAGAAAAGTCAGAAAACTAAAATTTGGATCAGCGAAATATTGAAAATAAAATAAAAGACTAGCGCATTTGGTCAGGCCAGTTTTTCATAACATGTATTTGATCATGGATATTACGACTAACTTTGAATTTCAAAGTCATATCAAAATTTGTCACATCTTCATACGACATATCACAAAAGAATTTGCATTGAGATATAACAATTGGAAAACGATATATGTAGAGAGATTATATACCATCATTTAGTTATTCTAAGAAGCGGGAAAGCAATTCATTTTGTATATTGTTCAAAATGACGGAGAGTCCTGTACGAAGAGATGAAGGAGGAGATGCAACAAATTACCATGGAAGCGAGGCAAGCTGCATGGAACAATTTATGAAAGGAGCGATGGTAGACGAAGAGCGAGGGTTCCGAGCGGAATGTAAGTAGAATGGCACATCATACTGCAGTGTTATTGTATATTTTTCTCTGGAGATATTCGGAAGATATACATATAAGACTTGACTATCTAGACAATACACAAATTTTAAGGCATTTACAAAAGAAAAAAGTAATTTTTTTCTAGAAAATTACGCCTGAGCGAATAAACGAAAATGCGCATAATTTAAGTGGGTAGTTCCCTCGATGTATAGGTTTTATGCTAGACTCGTAATTAATTTTTATGATTGAAGTTTGACGTTCAGAGCCTATCTTGATATGCATCAGCATTTTGTAGATTTGTGTAAGTTTAAGGCGCCCGCCTTAATCACGCTTCAAATGAGTTGCAATGTGTTCGTAAACAGGTTTTTTTCTACGGAAATATTCTACGTGTGCCCATTGTGCCAACGTACGAAAAGTAAACAAAATTAAGACAAGACCGGAACCTCATTGTTACGACACCATGCTCATTAAAACCACTGTTTCTAAGCTCTCCAAAATAGCTAAAAACAGCCTTTTCAGACAGCTGTACTTAAACATATACAAACCTGATGTACGTGAAACTTATATTGCGATCTGCACTGTACTTAGTTGCAGACTTTCCACCAATAAAATTACGTAGTCACCGATTAATGTCCCGTAGCAAAAACGGTTCGGCGGGAAGCTTGCACGCTAGTTCAGCGCTTGGATCGTTGAGGCGAAGCAGCACTTTATGGGCGCTTCAAGGTCAATCTTATGTCTTCGTCATTTATGAACATGTAACGCGCAAGTAGGCGGTGCTCTTACGTGTGCCTTATTGTCGTCCATAATTTCTGATGTGTGACCGAAATCATTAAATAACTGCGATCTCACAAATCACAAGAGTAATGATAATAAGCAAATTAGACATTTAAATAACTGTTAAGGTATTTTATAATACCTTGTTTTGCTTTTATTTAGATAATTAATATAAAAGTTATGTTATGAGCAATTTTAACAAAATCTAAGATTTTAAGGAACCTGTCATCTTAACTTCTGGTTAAGAATTCACGTGTATGGAGGTTAAATGCGGGTTGGTCTCACCGAAGAAGACCAATCGGTACTCATGAATCTTAAGAGGACGTAGTAGATAAATAAGCGCTGAGTTCTACAATTGAGATCTACGCTTTTTGTAAGTCAATATGGAAAAAATACAAAACAACAATCCTTGATTATTTTATTTGCAAACTTTCTGAACAAACATTTACCCAGAATGGTGCATTTGTCAAACATGTTCTCTTGCGCCCGTAATTAATTGTACGATATTTTGGTGTCAGAGATTGTTCTTCAGATATATACGTTACTCTAGATACTTGTTTGCTCAGAAAATTGGCAAGAACTATTGTCTAGGATTTCTGTTTTTTTATTTTTGCAAATTGGCCTACAATCCTGGACTGATACTTTTAATGCTGAATTATATACGACGTACTCTTAAGTCCAACTAGGTGTTCGGGCTGGACCTGCAGCCAAGCATGACCACCTTCCTTCCTCGTCCTAGTAAGCACGGCCACAGAGCACATTGTTCGACAGTCGCTATAGGTGGTTCGTCATTAAGTGGGCACTTTTAAGACAATCTAGTTTAGATTTGTAGTTAAAAAATATTATTTATTGTGAATTCAGACGTAAATATTTGAGTAAGGTACAATCTATACTCCTCGGTTGTTAATTAGATAGCTTCGTTTACATTAAAAATTCGAATGAAACTATAAATTATCGGAAAGGAACAAAGTAACTGTGATTACAAAAGTGCTCACTTTATCCCGAACAACCTATAACTAGATACCTGAAAATTTCGCGTTTTCTTTTAGGCACAAGCTAGAGTTCCATTAACTATAGGTCTGTATCACGTTCATAATTGGCCGTTGACTTACTCGACACTTCCTTGAAGTAGCTGAGCCAATAATAAAACTGTAACTGAATACATGCCATTTCACTGTCAGCGAGCAGCTAATCAACAGCTGTTATCTACACGATTATATACATATATTCATAGAGGCTAGCCTACAGGTCAGTGAACTAGCAAATTTTCGCGGTCTTTACCGATAATACGATCACTCTCTTCAGACCGCTAGCGAGCAGCACTCTTCTCATATCCACGCAACGCATAATGGTTTCTCCGATATACATAGAAGCTTATTATCACATATCAAGTTTTTAAAAATCTTCAGTTCTTAACGTAATCGGTACTGTAAGCAAAAGAGTAAAGCTCTATGAGAAGTGCCATGAACATTTCGCGGAAAGAATTTTGCCCCACTTTGTTTATTGGGAGTGTGTCTTCGAGAAGTAAAGTCTCTCATTTGACTGTGCCAATAAGAGTAAGGTTACTGTGACGCCATATGTCAGTGATTTGCGGGTGGAACCTCAAGACACACGCCTGTTCAAACATCCAGTCCCTGACCATGAAGCACAACTGCAGATGTGAACGTAAAACAGAGAAACAACCTGGGGCAAAATTCTTTTCGCGAAAAGTTCATGGCCCTATCTATGACACTTAGTTTATGTTGAATACCAACTGTGAGACATGTACTGTACGGATGAAAGGCTTGACGTCTCGTCGACAGCGAGGTAATTAGAGAGAACAATTGGATCGGGCAGGCAGGGAATGATGAACGAGTCAGTCATAGTTAAGATCCGGTAGTTTTCGCGAGAATAATTTTGCCCACTTTATTTCAGTGCCTTACGTGCACACCTGCAGCTCAACTTCATCGCTATTGACAAGAGTGTTTTTGTGCAGAGTCATTATTCATTCGACGGTGCCAATCAGTACACTGCAGATAACTGCCACATATCACGTCTGTGATTTGCGGGTTTAACCTCCAGACGTTGTATGTTACGGCATCCAATCACTGACCTCAAAGCAGAGATGCAGGTGCGTACGTAAGGCACTGAAACAAAGTGCTGAAAAATCTTTAGAAGATGGTATATCGCGAAAATATTTTGTGCCAACATACCCTTTAAAACACTATAGTTTCTTGCAACATGTTTGGTTGGGTGATATACGACTGACACAACGTAGCTGTCTGCAGACCAATAACAGGCATCAAATATTGCAATTGTGGTATTCTTATTGGCTCAGTCAAATAGGGTATCAGCTCCATGTACAAGTGACAACCAGTCATCTTTGAAAAGTTGAACGTACTTTGAAACCCAGCAAAAAGTTAAGTTTTCCCTTGATAAACCATAATCTTTTGTCATTGCCCATAATAGTACTCGCCTGAAGTTATTTCTATAAAACCAATGTATATCAAAATGAGGATGACCGGGTTGTTGCAGGTGGGGCAGTGACTATAGAACACTCGGCTACCAACAAAGCGATCCGTGTTGATGGGTTTTCCTCTTCTCATTCCGGCGGTTCTCCGTTGTAGAGCCTCATTCCATGTCATCCCTCAGAGCAAACAAATGCATAGAGGCGCTCAGTAATAGTTTGCTTCCGGGGTGCATACCCCGTCCTTCGGGTACCCTATTCATACGATATAATTTTTTTTTTTTTTAGAATGACCGGACCTGTAATCGAACCCGTGTCCTTCCGAATGCGACTTACATGATAGTGACGTTGTATCAGGCTGCACGAAAAAAAATTGTCCCAGCTAAAAAACATTTTGTAGGTATTCAACCTGTAAAATTCATTTTGTGGTCACTACGGAAACATTTTGTTGTCAGCACTCAAATACTGTGGTTACCAAAAAATTGTTTTGTGTTTACTACAAACTAATATTGCACGTAAAACTTCACGGAAAAAAAGTATTTTGTGGCAGCTTGTGGTCACCACGATAACATTTTGTTGACGCCACTAAAATATTGTGGCCACCACAAAATTATTTTGTAGTTACTACAAGATAATTTTTCAGGAAAGATTTCATACAAAAATTATCTTTGAGTGTTTCTACAAAATGTATCTGTCAGTGTGTACTTCCCCTTTGTGTATTCACTGTGCCCAGGCGATATAATTCACAGAAGTAATAAAAACAAGAGAAGGAATTACGGATTACAGACAACTCAAACGTCATCTCGAAGAATTACAGGAATACCTATTTGAATAACGTTATCTGACTTTCTCTACCTTAGCAGAAAAAGGGAAACAGAGCAGTTTTCGATGCTGTCAGAAAATACTTATCACCACTAAGAGGGTCGGTGCAAGACATTCGACTACCACGACCCCCTGACATCGTCTAAGACTGCGATCAGTCATTCCTGAGTGTTCTCAAGGAAATTATTTCTCCACACCTGTGGATCGTGGGAAGGACTTCGCAGTCAGAATTTTAATGAGAATCTGGCAGAATTCCAAACACGCAAGAGTTCAGTAGGATGCTGCAAAGTGGTGACAGTTGTTTCCCGCAGCTGGTTTTTAATATACTTTAAGACGGGTAGTGCGTTACAAAAACCAACTCGTTGTATTACAAAAAAAATGCTTATTAAATCACATCAACATGAGTGAAAATATTGTTGCGATGCTGCACTATCACATGGTGTGGTCGAAAGAACGTTTCCAAAATAAAGCAATCCCAAGAAAACTCCGTGACAGAGATATGTGAGTAGGAAAATAGGGAGGGGGTGGTAAATCTGCACGAAAAGAAAAAAGTATTTTGTGGCAGCTACAAAATGTTTTCTGGGTATTTCCTCTGCAATATTTATTTTGTGGTCAGCACAACATTTTGTTGACGCCACTAAAATATTGTGGTAACCATTAAATTACTTTGTGGTTACTACAAAATATTTTTGCGGGGTAGACTTTCTAAAAAATAATTCTTTTCGTATAGAATTATTTGGAATTCAATCCCGGAACTTAGTGGTAAAAGAACAACACCTAGCGACTTCTTTGACTTTATAAATCATTTGTACGAAAAGTAGAGCATTAAATTCATGAAATCACTACGGTATAATTTTCTTTCACTGGTTCTTCAAGAGATGCTCTCTGTAGAAGAATTGCGTGAGAGGTACCATCCAAGTTATGGGATATAACCACCAACAAGGATCGATATTAGGCTACTAATGATAAAATATCAATGAACCATACATAATTATATAGAACGAATGTATAACACATTAATTTGGATGAACCATACGTTGGGTTTCATCTGACAGAAAGTAAAGTTCTTTGTTTTGTTGACATACATTTATTTCCAATTTCATTTAAAAAAACTCTACCGTACGGGTGAAAAACTTAATCAACTTACGCAGCAGCGTATTAAAGATGGACTCCAACAATGTAATCAAAACCAGTTTATTGTTCGTTTACTGGGTTAATGATCATTTCATTGTTGTTTGGGAATGGAATTCCTTGAAACGGTTTAAAAAGGAGAGGAACAACAGGAGTTATGGATATGGGGAAGTTTGTAACTACCACGTGTAATGTTGGCTTACTTGGTGGACTCTGATGATGTGGCAAGACTGACAGCGGTGGTAAGGCCGCGGCGCATCTGTCAACAACGCCGCCAGCCAGTGACGTGTGCTTTATGGACGGCAGTGAGGCATTGTAGACGGCGCCGTGTCGCGTCGCCGAGCACGTCAGCTCTTTGTAACAGCGTCGTGGCGCCGGGATGACCACAGCCTGCTGGAATGGGCGCATTGACGTCGTGGAAGACTATAGCAGGACCGCGGTAATCAAGCCCCATTACACACAGCAGTTTATGCCGCGCTGCTGCCTGGCGTCGTGTTGCTGAGTTGTGAGCGGTCTCATCTGAATGGACCCCTCAAGTGAATTTCAGTGAGAACATCCACACTACGTGCGTATAAAAAGAAATCGACGTGTGTTTAAATTTTTAAACTTTAAGTCGATTTGAGGTAACTACAGCTACTTAAAGTTCGCGTTTTTAAAACGTCGGCGGAAACGTGCAGTGACGTCACAAGCCATAGTACACACGGAGCCTTGGCAAGCTAGCTAACTGCTGTCGCACTCCGGCGGAATGCCAGACTACGCTTGGTCAATAAAAAAAAACGATTTTTAAGTCTGTTACGGTGGTTCGTTTGTTTATACGTATGTAGTCAATCATAAATAATGTAACAAATGTTATATTTCAAATGTAATCGAGTCGGAGGATTTATAAAAGTTACATCCCACAATATCAGAGCAATATCCGGGCACTGCAGTATGCAATAATACATTAAACAAACCTGTTTACTGGTGCAAACCATTACTATATTTAATTATTTAATACCCATATATTTACTTTACAACAGAGCCACACCAAGTGTCGGCCACGATGGTGCAATGGTTACTCTCTGGGCTGATATTGGAAGACTTAAATGAGTTCAATATTCTTTCGGGTTAGTATAATATTGTTTCTCAGATTTTGCATGGAACCGTCGATTCTTTATCCAAATTTATTTTCTTGTATAATCAATAGTATTTTGTATTTCATTACGGATGTTAGGTTCATATGCGATACATAAATTTATACAGTAAATAATACTTCTGGGTTATTGTGTGGTTTCGGTTTATCGTACCACAAAAAAAAATAGTTATTTATTTTGTATAACAGTGTAGCATAAGTACTATTTACCACTAATGACAAGTGCCCGGAAAATTTCTCGGATTCAATGATCTGCATGTTAGAATGCACTGCTCTGTGCACACTCAAGCCCTGACCATTTGTCCACCAGCTGCTACTCAGTGAAACATAGACAATGAACGAATAGACGGGACTGGAATGTGCATAGGACAATGGATTCTAGCATGCGGGTCATTGAATCCGCGAAATTTCCCGGGCCCCACTAATGACTAGAGACGTGCAAAATTCGCGTTATTTTCTGACAACTGAGACTCCAAGTGACTATAGACTTGTTCGACGTCTCCCGCTGGCCGATATTGTCGTGACTTGCCGCGGAGAATGCTTACACGGTAGAGAGGCCAATCTCTGTAAAGCGTAACACACGTAAATGAGAACACACAAAAGTTCGTGACCAATTTAATCGCAGATTATGCTCTGCTGCGTATAGGAAAGTGAAGTTTAGTCTGCTACCAAATGATAACGCGAATTTTGCATGTCCCTACAGTAATGACGTGTTCATTACGTAATATGTGAAGTAACGAGTTATTGAACACGCACAAAATAAACACATTTAGCCTAAAGGCAAGATTAACCATATATGACCTATTATTTTAATGTAGGTACACTATCCTACCACAGACTAAATAGTAATACAGACGTGAAATGACGTGGCGGCTCGTTTGATAATTGCGAACTCCGCCGCTTATTGGCTGCCCGAATCTGTTGATACCTGCCCCTTGTATGTTTGGCTCCTGCATGTTACGGCAGGTTTCCTATTGGCCTGGCGGCCGGCTAGCAGGGCAGCCGCCTTACGCTCATTGGCTGTAGGTATTTCCGCCATGTTGCTGGCCAGGAACGCCATTTTGCTGGCGTGTGTGACTGAGTTCGCCGAACTACCAGCTATTTCACTTCTGTATTCCTAAATATTCTGTGATCCTACTACATCACATAAAAAAATTACTTTCGCGATTCGCATTCAATTTAAATCGCTGTTTCTTCTTTCCTCGTAAGTACTACATGTAGTCTGCCAATCAGACGATTTACATTCGCCTCAGTAAGTACTTGCACACTCACACTTCAGAGGCTTGTTATAACGAAATCAGTAGATACCAGTAAATAAATCCCATAATTTATTTATTTAAAACGACTTATTTTTACGCGTGGCGAAGTTTATGCAGAATTGCCTTGTCTATCACATAACCAGAGTACATAAACTACAACTTTTGAAATAATTTTACAAAAAATTAAGTTTTACAATACGCAGGGCAACGTTTGAAAAAAAATACGAAACATAGAATACACTGTCAATTACAATAACTGAAAAAATAATAATAATAATACAAAAATACATCACAGAACCCATTCACCCTACAATCATACACACATTCCTACCGGACTGTACATGTGACATCATCCACTGTTCACTACGCATCCTTCATAAGAATCCATTTTCATAGTTTTCAAAAGAGCTCTTTTTAATGTGGGCTGAGACAAGTTTGTTTCACAGATTCCTCAATAGCATTCCAGGCGGGCACTGAAGAAATAGCAAAGGATTCTGAATAAGCACTGGTGCGATGCTTTGGTATAAGCAGTGTCAGAGTGGCTTTTGAACGGGTACCAAGGATATGACGGGAGAGAAATTCAAATTTGTTTGCTAAAGAGGGAGGAGATTTAGAATATAAATTTTTACTTCAAAGAAGTAGACTGTGCAATTTACGCCTGTGTTCTAGTCGCTGGCATGACAGATTTGTGTAATGACGTGAAACAATCAAGTGATTAAAGGTTAAAAATGTAACGCACGCAACCTAAAAGCCATTGCAGTACAAAGTTCATGTTTGAAGCAAATAAACACGTTGTAACTAGAGTCACTTAATTTAATTGTAAATTAATTTTGCAGCAACTTGCTTCAGTGCCTTATGCACATATCTTCTGCTCTGCTTCGTGGTCAATGATTGGATGTTTATTAATGGGGAGTTCACCGAAAATTTTAATCATTGTTCTAAAAATTATTTTGTTTATACATGACATGATTTGTTTTATAGAAATACGTTGTGGCTATTTTTTTTACCGTAATGAAAATTTTTAGCCGTCATAGTTTTTTGTATTAAAGCATGTTAAAGTAAAATATTGCATAAAACTGTTTAATGCAAGAAAGGAAAACCAACAGAAATTAAAACATTCACACTGAAGAACAGTGTCACAGATTACGCCAAGATACGTATAAAATCACATTGATTAGTTTTTTGTATGTTAAAACTATTTTCAAGGAAATGGCAATTTTTTATTTTAAATTCAATATTTTTTAAAGTACAAAAACAATTCTATGCAATTTGTATTCATTTCTTGACATAGCCCATGACACTGTCATCCAGTGTGAATTTTTTTCAATTTCGGTAAGTTGGTTGATGTTTTTTTTTGCGTTAAACTGTTCTATAAAAATTTTGACTTTAACTCATGATATAATATAAAAATCATTAAACTATTAAAGCTAAAAAATTTTCATAACAGTAAAAAAAGTTACAGTATGTGCCTACAAAGCAAGCTATACCTCGTAGAAATATAAAAAATATTAAAACAGTAAAAATTTTCAGTTAACCGCCCCCTCTCGGCGTCAGCAAATCACAGACGTATGACGTTTCAGTAATCTTATTGGCCCAGTAAAATAAACGATGTTTCTGCAAAAGGATATACTGCCAATAACTACGAAACAGAACTACAGAAGTTCACATAGGATACTGAAACAAGTTGGTGTAAATTTTTTTTTTTAATTATAGGCTCTAGAAACAGAAATCAAAGACTCAGTTTCGGAACACTACAAAAAATATTGTGAATGAAGTGTTACATACATAGCCACGTAACGCAATACCCACGGGAAATGTATATATTGGTCACTAATCTTGATCAAAGTTACGAAGCATAGTCACAAATATTGGTCTCAAGTCTTATGCAAAGTTACGAAGCAGTAGTCACAAATAGTTACCTCTATGGTCTATATATGTTAATATCTAGTACAAATGAGTCCGAACCTGACAGAACACAGTGTCTTCACATGACAGAGCGTTGCTTCCCCATATGAAGAGCCTTTTTTTTAACTGAAAATCTCCATAAAATTAAAAATTCTGTTAATAGTCAATTCTGTACAAACCACATCAACTAAATCATATGGTGAAATGGTTTTTGATCTAAAGTATACACCTTATACAAAAGAAAACTATTTTACCGCCTGATTTAGTTGATGCGGTTTGTACTGTATTGACCGTAAAAAGAATTTTTAATTTTTGGAGATATCTAGTTAAAAAAGAACTCATAATATACAGATAACATTTTTATTGGGTATTTTATTGCCCCGAATGTCACAAGACCTTGATATGTGGAACAGCGCCAGGTAGAGGGAAGAAAGCGACAAATGACTGTGTTAAGGAACTACTCAGTATTTGTCTGGAGTGATTTGGGAAAACTATGAGAAGTCTAAATCAGGATGGCCGAGCCGGGATCCGAACCAGTTTACTCCCAAACAAAAAGCAAGTGTTTTTAGCGCTGCAGCGCCTCGCTTGATTGTAAAACCTAAGATCCTAGTCAAACCACTCGGTTGCTACCATGCCGATCCGGATTAGATTTTCGCAAGTGAGGAACTTGATGGACGTTTCCGTTGTTCGGCGGGTTTTCTCGGTGCTCTCCCGTCGCCCCGCCCTTGCATTCCGCTACTGATGTAACTTCCTCGGCACTCAAGACCTCACTGCTTTAAGAACTGACTATATCTCTACATACTCTCCACCTCGCTTGGTACTACTGTGTCACCTCGCAAGTTGTGTCTCAAATTATCCGTCAGCTACAATACAGTATGGACGATCTTTAACAAAACAAAGAGGCTGGTGGAATTGAAATTAAGCGTCGATCGGAGAGTCAAAGCATACTTTCAACTAGATGAATAGTCAGTCTTGTGCAAAAAATAGGTAAAAGGTGCGGAATAAATTGATTGAAACAAACTGGAAATATCCAACGATATATTTTAATGGGTTTAATTTCTTGTATCTCATAGGAAGAACACGTTCCTGAATTAAACATAAGAAACGTTTTACTTTTCCAAAGAATACATCGACAGGCTAATACAGTTCTATAACATTGTCAAGTATTTGGATGAATCGAAAATTTGGATTCGTACTGATCCAAGCAACAGAAGGTACTGTACCAACACAGAACTTCAATCCAAACAAATTTTAGACATGGCAGCGGTACTCCGTAATGGTTTGGGCGGTTTACGGATTTACAAATATAACTGTAACATATGAGGAACAATGGGCCATTATAATATGTCGTTGTGTTGCGCTAAAACTAACGTGACGGCGTGCGAAAATATTGACTTTTAATACCGTCACAACTATAACTGCCGTGCAAATTCGAGAATATATAGTACAGCACTTCTAGAATTTTCCGCATGTAGTCTAAAGGTCGCGATATGCATCTAATTGCATCAATCACAAAACTTTAACCAGGCAGAGAGGATTCGAGTGAGTTCTCCTGGAGGGGTTGTCTAAAATCACTCGAGTTATGATACAGAATTTTATCAACAGCATTTTGGGTTTACAAACTGCTGCAAATGCAAAGTATTTGTACATTAAATATTAAAATATGCATGCTAGCGAAGTGCGTTGCTGTGTTCTATAAGTAATTACTTGATAAACAAAATAAAGACATTTATTTAACTGTTATATTTCTTATGAACAAGCAATCTGTGCATACATGTGTTTTTTATTATGTTCGTAATAATTACTGTTATTGTATCCCGAAAAATAAACCTGGCTATCGTCTATAATAAGTTTCTAAATGCCACGTACTATCAGAAAACACGGGACAAACTATAGTATATAGAAGTTTGGCAGTCCTACGTTACCTGAATTCTAAATTATGTGCCAGAGTGGCAGTATAATTTTGTATATCCTGCTTCAAATAACACAGAAAATCTGTAACCACAGCAACTTATTTTAAAGCGATTTATTCTGTGTCGTCATTTCGCTTTTGTTAAATTCATATGCTTCTTGTGTACACAGCACACAGCAATTGCCGCCTCTGGTCGTGTTCCATTAAACGCAGAGCAAATATTTTCTCTCTCGCTTTAACGCCATCTCTATACAACACAGCGAGAGGGCGGTTGGTTGTGATTGTTCCGCTTTAACTGTGCGTGGGGAATAAGTTAACAAAACAATTTCAGAAGAAGTATAAGTTTTTAGAAGTTGACACACAAACAAAAACAGTGATAAGATATATAAGTAGGGACAGGAATTAACGGCGAAATATTTTTGTCCCGCTTTGTTTCAGTGCCGTATGTGCGAACCTATAGCTCAAAACCATAGTTATTTGCAGAATGTTTTTGTCAAGAGTCATTATTCATTTGACTGTGCCAATCAGCACACAGATAACTGCCACACATCACGTTTGTGATTTGCGGGTTTAACCTCCAGGCGCTGGGTGTTACGGCATCCAATCACTGACCACAAAGCCGAGATGCAGGTGCGCACGTGAGGGACTTAAACAAAGTGATGAAGAAATCTTTTCGCGAAGTTTCCTGTCTCTCTATATATAAGTAAGGATAAGTAAAATTCGCAATTTCTATTACCTGTATGTTAGAATCCACTGCCCTATAAATATTTAAGCCCCGTGATTAGTTCATTGTTTGTTGTTCCACTGAGCAGCAGCTAGTGGACAAATGGTCGGGACTTGAATATACACAGGAGCGTACATTCTAACACTCAGGTCATTGAATTCGCTAAACTTTCCTTTTCCTAGATATATATTGTATAATGAAAGACGCGATATTCTTATGCGTCATTTCTTGCGCCGGACTGAGTCGTGTTAACACGTTCGTCGTCATTCTCAGTCAATCAGAAATTCATCACTCCCTCAGAATATTTGTTCACAAGTTGGCAATTAATTGTTTTCTAGTGCTGCCTTAAATGGCTAAAGTAAGCGTTTTCAATGTCACTTTTAGCTTATTGGATCGTCCCTTGTGAATCTTCAGAGTTGCTTTGTAACTCATAATACTTTTACCTTTTTATTCGCTCGTTGAAATAAAAGAGTCATCGCTTTAAGTCACGTTCAAGTAAGTCGTCGACGGGAAAATTGCTCGCTAGACGAGCGTTTTGTACTTAGAGGTGAAGAGGCAAGTGTTGGTTGAGCAAGATTAGACCTTAGTATCCGAGCCTTCTCAGATCCCTGATCGTAAAAAATAGCCACAGGCAGGTGAGACCTTTGAAACTGGTCCACGATGGAATATAGTTCATATAGGGTTGCGAGAAATATTTATTAGTTATTATTTATTAGTTCAGTTAACAATAAAGCGAAAAAGTGGTTCCAAACTAGAAGCAAATATGAAAGTCGTAACAAAACTCAGTCAAGAGTTCCGTATCAGCAGTCCTTCAGTATTTTTAATCAAATAACTAAAGCTTCCATACTTGAGGTCGATATATTTTTAATCCCCAGGAAAAAAAAGAACAAAATACAGTATAAGCCCTTTCGCAATTACGCGTCTATATAGAAAGCAAAAAAAAAAATTCTTCTCTCTCTCTCTTCATTGTGTAGTAACTGAAATTTCCCGATATTGTGCACAGAAGTGTCATATAAAGTTACTGTTATGCTTGGAACTGTTATGCCTATACCAACTGCCACAGATTTTTCCAGAAAATTCTTTCTGCTGCATATTATTTGTTAAGCTAAACTTTTATCAAGTATTTGAAAAAAAACCTGTTAAAATATATTTAGTATAAAGCCTACGAAGTGGAAAGAATGATTTCTTTTGAAATAGTATGTATAGTTTTAAAACAAATCATTCGTATTATTTACTATCTTGGCAACAGTTTAAGTTTCAATTTTGTGTAAGTAATGTCAAACAAGAATGTCGGGGCATACGTTTGCCAAGAAATAAGAGCTGTTCCGTTGATGGTTACAATTTCCACCTTTCCAGTTTATTTTAGAGCAGAGTACATTCAGCCTGTCCAAATCTTTCCAGTTCTGGTCTTTTAATGAATTACTCTCGCTTTTAAGCAATGATGTAAAAATGAATAAACACCCATTGCAAATACGTTATGCAGCCGTGGTGTGGCAAAATGTAAACGTTACACAGCTGGTAAATTGGTTACGAAAGTAATAATAAAATATGCTGTGGTTTAAGACTCCGTGGTAATTATTCGTTTAGTAATTTAAACATATTAAAAATTACATTTTAAAAATACTAAGGATAAAACGGGAAACTATTTAAATTTTAATTCCGCAGTGCACGCAAACTGGCGAATCTCAGTTTTTCCATGAATAAATGCCAGAATTTTTTCGTTGTGAAGTTGAAATAAGAATTTTTATGTTTTTCACCTGTATTGGATGTATACACTCTGAAACGTGGTTTTTCTTATCGTCTTTGTATAATACAGTTCAGGCTCACAGAAAAGACTTCCGCAGAACCGAAAAGTCGTTTTTATAAGCAAACAAATGTAGATAGGAATGTCCTAAATGCGAAAAAACTAAGTACGAAATAATCGAAGGTGTTATTATTGTAGTATACAAAGATGGGCCACATTACTACGTCGTTAATAAAAATTGCTATATGAAAGACGGTATTAATGTTTAACAAGATGTTAAACAAGGGAGGAAAACTTAGCAGTATTTTCCTGTATGGACACGTCCATACAACGTGCATTTAAAACTGTTTTTTTTTTTTTTTACGTTATGCTAAGCAGTTTGGGAAAAATGAAGTAGAATAATATTTACTAATGTAGGCTATGTAATCATCAATAGTTTAATTATAAAGAATAGAAAAACGGTTTAAATCAGTGAGCACTGAACGGAACTTACTGCATGTTTATTACAATCATTCAAGCATAGTGATACAACTCCGTTTTTACTTCAAATGCAGTACAACGTATGCATTTTCCTACTATTAAGTTATTTAAGACACGCGTCTAAAAATCTAGACTCCTTGTTAATTACTCTATCGGTGTTTCGAATACTTCAAACTACTTTTAGCAGATGCAATACTGTATTTACAGATGTAATCTGCGTGTAAATTAAAACGCATAGTGTCACAGGAAAATGCGAATTGTTTTCAGTTGTAGTACTGGTATAATCTGACGTCCTCAGATGTGTACCAGAATAGCTAATATTGCCAAAGCATAATTACCTCACGTGACGCGAACTCGAAACACACCAGCCAGCAAACAAACCTAAGTGCCGCAACGGTAACACGATGGACTCGCATTCGGGATGACCCGGGTTCAATCCTCGGCTCCGGCCATCTTGATTTCGGTTTTTGCTCCAGGTAAATTCTGGTATGGCTTCTTTACCAAGGTCATTGCCGACTCCCCTCCCAGTTCCTGCATTTGTACCAAGTTGTGTCTCGTCGTCTCTAACGACCTCGTTGTCGACGAGACGAAAAGCCAACCTACCTTACCTTAGTACTTCACGAGTACAATAACTCGCATGCTATAATCCAATATCCTATGCATACTAAAGCGCCGGCTATTCGTTCATTGTATGTTGTTCCAGCGAGTAGCGGCTAATTGACAAATAGTCGGGGCCTCAGTATATACAAGAAAATGGATTCTAGCCTGCAGGTCATTGAACTCGTGAATTATTCTTTTCCCTACTTATAAGTAGGGACCCTGTTTTTTAGCGAAAAAAAATTTTCCCCCAGTTTGTTTCAGTGACTTACGTGCACATCTGCAGTTCTGCATCATGGTTATTGGCAGCGTGTCTTTGTGAACAGCCGTATCTCATTTGACTGAGCCAATTAAAAAAAGCTTTCCTGCAACACCACACGTCGGTGATTTGCCGGTAGAATCTCAAGGCTCGTGACAGTTAAAATATCCAATTGCTGACCACGAAGCATAACTGCAGATGTGCACGTAAGGCACGGAAACAAAGTGAGGCAAAATTCTTTTCGCGAAAAACAAGGGTCCCTACATAAGACAGCGATTGAACCAGTCATTTGAGAAACACCACATGTCACATTATTACTGCAGGGGTTTATGCGTATGTATTCTTTAAAGATCGAAACTTCACCCGTTCAACACAGAAGTAAACAGTACACCAACATTTTTAAATCACAGTACCGTATTTAAAAGGCTTATCCAAATACACAGTTTCAGTTTTCAATTATTTATCACCTCTTTCTTAAATGTGACTTGTGGTGTTTCTCAAATAACTAAATCAATTTAGCTGCGTCAGTCGCCAATTAGCAGCAACTGACAAACACGCAGTAATAAGGCCAGACTAATAGTGAACTCCCCAGATACCAGGTACATGTCTATAATTAGAGCAGTTGATTTTTGGTGAAAAATAGTTTGCCACCAACTTGTTACGGTGCCTTCGGGTACGTGTGTATATCTCAGCGTCTTGGGGGTTCTACACACAATAATGTTATTCTACACACAGTAATGTTGACGACTTTGCACACAGAGACATGCCGCCAATTACCATGAAGCAGAGCTACTGAGTGCACGTTAGGCAATTAAACATGTTTGTACAAAATTATTTTAACCACAATTCAGTGACTGTAATTTTAATCTTCGTGCAGCCTCTTACCAACTGTGCATCATTACATCACAAAGACACGGCTAGGCGACGATCTACGGTGCTAGAGGTCCTGGGTTCGAATCCGGGCGTGGATGTTGTGTTGTCTCTTCGCCTCATTTTACACTCATCGGCTATTAAGGCTTCGTTGCTAAGTGGGAGGGGGTGCTAAATAATTTTCTTTATTTTTCAGTTTTCGAGCCATAACATTTATTCAAGTTGAGTTATGAAATATATCATTTTAACCTTTTCAGATTTGTCAGTATTTAAAAACTTTATGGTATTTGTTATGTTTCTGTTATGTTAATATTGTAATTTTCATTAGTGTTGTGTATATTTAACATGTTATTATGTTCTGTTCGTTTAGGATAAATAGTGTAATTTATTGTAACTGCATACATCGCTGGGAGAATGAATGTTTTGTGCAATGTCGATGTGCATAGAGAAGGGCAGAGCCAGGTCAGAAATAGTTGAAAAAAAATGGTGGACGTGTCTGGTGAATCGCTGCGGGAAGACGAAAGTCACGACGTCGATATGAGGCTGATCGTGAAATTGAAGATCGTCAGACGGGTCGCCTGGGTGGATGTGCAACATCACCAATAGTCTTCAGAGGCCTGTCCATCCATTCTACGAAGATATCACTGGTAGGGTGACTAATTATTTCCGCGTGCAAGGCCCGCCAACCAAGGTCCTTGTTCGTGTTGCTGGATAATACTTAAAATTTTTAATTATGGACTGTGTTGAAGACTGGCTCTGCAGCGGGTTTCTCTCTGTAGTTTGCGGCTAGAGTAGCTAACTATTGCATTTGTTCTTTAATTTTACTATGGTTATCTATACATTCTCCTAAGGTACACAAGTAAATTATTTCAGTTATTTATTCTTATTGTACGTTACCATCCTCGCACACAATAGACAATAACCAAATATCGTACAAGGACAATATGGGAAAGTACAGCCTTTTAGCATTGTTGGAGCGGGAGACGTTTTATCAACGGCGTGAACTGGAAACACTAGCAAAATTTGCATTCTTACATCTCTATTTTCTATGGTGTTTATATATTTACGACTAAATTCCTCTTAGGCTAATAGTATTAGAATGTGTTTATAAGTATTTTAAATTTTATCTTATCAAAATAATAACTAAAAGAGCCAAATTATTTTCTAAAATCCTGATTACATTTCAATTTATAAATAACAAAATATAAAACTAAAACTTCCCATAGAGCAATGTGCTATTGTAGAAGGAACAGCGCTCACATCGGCGTGAACTGGAATTAAATAACATGTCTCCTGTTTTTCTTCTGACTTTCCCATATTGTCCCTGTACAATATTTGCAATAACTTCCAATCTGTTCCGACCTTTAACCCTGAGATTCAATAAATATGGAAATTTAATTGTTGTCTCATGCACTCTTTATTCCATGGTTGTTTATTGAACGTTAAGTCCTTATGCTAGCTGGAGCCCAGAATAACAAAGTCACCACTCGTTACTGAAAGACTTCACAACCATATCCACCTACACAAATGTCACCTATGTAGAATATATTACAGTTATCAAAATTTTATCTTGAAAACACATATGATACATTCTTGATCAACTGACTGACATAAATAATAATGGAATATTTCATTGATTTGTCATGCAGAATCATTGCAAGGGAATCATAAGTTACCTTTCAAGAATGATTACAAGTCCAATATAAGATGAGCATATAACACTATTATTATCTCCAAAACTTACCACAAATATCTTATATGCTTCAACATTGTCACGTTTACCATATAATATTATAAAACACAAGTTATTGCAGAAAATCGATAAATTAAATTTAGCATCTAGCTCTCTTCCTTCAAGGGCTTAAAAAACCTTTCACCTTACCTTACATCACGAAGACACCTCTCCACACTGTTTCCCTTTTGAATACCTAAATATTCTTTTGGTTGTGTTTGTTGTCACATTGTCTTTATTACAGGACGAAGCTTGACGGCTAAATTAACTCCCGCTTTATTGGACTTTTTGGAGCGACACTTTAATGTAATAAAGGCCAGCTGTCGAGGAGAGGACCAACGCCAGTTGAGCGCTTATAAAGGTTGGAGAAAGTGATGAGCTAACAAGAGTCGACCTCATTGACAGTGAGCTACCCCCCCCCCCACACAAAGGTTACGATCACGTTATTTGTGTTCCGAATAATCAACATTCAAAGCGAAGACACCGTTATGTTATACCCATAGAAAAGAGATAGTTATACCTAGAGACCTGAAAAATTCGCGTTTTCTTTCAGGCACAAGCTAAAATTTCAGCAACTGTAAGTTTGTGCTACTTGTACAATTGGCCGTTGTCTTATTTAACGTCGATGAGCCAATAATAAAAATATAACCAAATGCGGACTTATTTCACAGTGTCAGCGAGCAGCCAACGAACATATGATGTTTGCTTGAACACTCAGATATTCTTGGAGACTAGCCTACCGGTCAGTGAACCCGTCTCAAATTGTATCCAAGTCTTAGAGTAAATATATATAACCTCTATGATCCAAGTACTATAGCTTTTATAATTTCTCTTTCAGGAAATGCATAGATATATGAAAATAATTCGTCGATTTTTTGCTGAATTCGGAACTTAGTTTATATATTATTAGTTAAAAATATTAACACATGCGAACATGAATAAACTTTCTGTTGATGCTTTGTTAAAATTATGTTCAATTATAGTTATTAGTTGTCGAAATAATTAAACACATGCGAATTCTGATGATTTCCTTCGAGTTAAATGAATGATCTTGACCTAGCACCCATTCATAGTTAATTCAAAATCCAACACTAAAAGTTATTGGTTCAAAGATAACGCCAAAGCAACATTACCCACTGGTGTTGGTGAGTTTAATATACGAACCAGTTAAGGAAACAAACACTCTTGTTAAATTTACACAGCACTGAATCACGAATCTGGACGACCGGGACTCAAATGCAGGTATAAAGTTATTGTTTTATTTTCTTAAGCTCTGTAGCGTGAATTAATAACGCCATTTTTCACACATTTACTCATTTTTTTATGATTGTTTATATTTTCTTTTTAATTATAGACAATTCCGAAAATAAAGTCTCATTACTTCATATTGGTATGCTGATTTACCACAGACGACACCACACGCACAGACACAGAACACACGCACAGCACAGAACTGCAAACTACAATAAACTGAAACAGCACACGCACAGAAACAGCGGACGTTGCTGTTAAAACGAAAACAAGCTACACTGGTAAATAATACACGTGTGTGTTGGTATCACTGATTCTGAACGTTTTTTTTTTTGTTACCGCATTTCGTAAATAACTGCTTTGTTTATTTTATAATACAAAATCGAATGAACTATTTTTTTTTTAAATTGCAGTAACTATTATAAACCTTGAAAACAATTTCATTTCGAACAAATCAATTTACTAACTTCGGCGCGAAATTTTACAGAGGTTAGTCAAATTAGTTTCCATTTTCACCCGTGTTTATTTTCTTTTGAACCCGGTGGTATCCATGTTCTGATTGGCTGCGCACGGCGCACGGCGCACACGCATAGAATTTTTAGGATTTAGTTCAACTTTCTGTGCGCCGATCCTGTGCTATTTTGCCGTGCGTGTGCTATTTGTAATTGTATCGTGTCCCACCCAAAGTGCTGGGATTCAACTTTCTGTGCGTGTACTGTTTTCTGTGCTAAATCAATTGTAGTGGAGCCGTAAAAGGTTTAAAGATAAGTTGTCCGTCAAAACAAAAATGTTTGCAATTTTTTTTTGTTAGTTAATGGCGCGTCTAAGGTAAAAGTGAACTGTTCGTGGGATTACAATGATAAAAACTTACACATATGAGATAATATCGTAAATAAATATGTCATGTGTCTGCAGTTATGAAACAAGTTGTGTAAATAATGAACATTTGCCGTATTTTTATTTTTATTTTTTGAAAGTACAAAAACGTTTTCACGGGTATATTAGAGTGCTCATTATTCTATTCATGACATCTAGATTTGCTTTGAATGATCTTAATTCTGTATATGGGTTAGTTTTACCACGAGTAAACTCCGAAAACAGTACAATTTTGTCGTGGTGTTATACGAAAACTATAGGATGTAAACACTTTCCATTTGACAAAATGTCAGCAAAAATAGTGTCTAAATTTTTTAGGTTAAATTTCTTTATATACTCATCATGAAACAAACAGCATTTACCATTACGAGTTTTGTTGTCTGTTATGTTTAAAAAAAATTTAAAGAGTAAATATTTCAAGCAAAGTATTTTGTACTAAACGGTGATGAGAGATTTAATTCTTTTTGTAAATCTGGTGTGAACATACACGAAAAACCAAAACCGAAAAACTTCTTACATTTTTATGGTTTGGAAATTTAAGGTGGATATATAGATTCGAACGTTCCAAAACAGCGCTGCCTGCGTCACAGTTGGAAACTAGAGACTTGGTACAGTATTTCAATGTTTTTTTAATATGTTTATTCAATGAATAAATAAAAAAAATCTTTATTTAGCTGTGTTTTCATTCCCTGCAACAATACAAATCCTGCATTAAATTTATAATTTGGTTTAGGGTTATTTATTTACAAAGTACGAAAAGTGTTTTATGGTTAAAATATATTGCTTACGTACACTATAGGTTTTAATTTCAATTATTACTGTTTTTAATGCATGTGTATTGGTTTCTCAGCCAAAATACGTGAAATAAAATGTAACTAAAAATCAGACGAATTTGCGTAGCTATTTGGGAATTAAATGTGTTATTTTACCTCAGTAAATTTTACACCCCAAATTCCAAAATATTTACTGCCCTAACCTGGTCACGTAATTGATTTAGTAATCTTTCGGACACAACGATTGTGAGTTCCGTTGAGGTAACTTGTCTGGCAGAACGAGGTGGTGCGGAGAAATCATTCCACTCTCGGGCAGCAAATCCGTTCCTCAGAGACAGGAGCATGGAAGTTTATAAGTCTTCGTACGGCCACGGCCGCTGCAAGAGGACCCTCGGAAGAGGAGATAACTTACCAGGCTGGAGGCGAAATCCCTCTCAATTGCGTGAATATCAACATCCCTGACGGAGAAGAGAGACTTTGGAGTTGAGCTTCGGTGATCTGTGTTGTCCGCAGGCAGAGTTCTCTTGAAGTGAATTGGACGTCTCCCACTTTGCCAAACATTCGACCTACGGAAAGCCTTATTCTCGTTGAATTGAACCATATCCGTCTTCAGTAGAAAGCCGTGGCCTTCAATGTGTAACTCTGCCAGGAAGGGTAATTTTAACACTTATTTTGGTAGCCCTAGTGTAGGACAGAATCACGAATTTTAGACAGCCATTGCCATTGCAACTGCGAAAGAAGTATTAAAATGACGCTTCTTGGCAGGGTGGCCAGATCTAAGGCCGTGGCCTTCTATTAAGGCTCTTTCACACGGTAAAATTTTGCTTCATTTTTTAAAAATTTATTGAATTAAATTTTTTGAATGTCATGTGACGCCATGCTGACGTCATAACCGCGGCCATTTTGTCTTTAAATTTATTGAATGTTATGAATTTCTTCAAAAATTTTAGTTTCGGACATGTTTGAAATTTTCTTGATTCAAAATATTTAAGGACAGAAAAGAGGTTTTCCTGACATTGTTAATTAAAATAAAATATTTATTATATTCTGTATTCGAAATATACAATATTAAAAATAGCTGCGAGCATTATTTACTTTAAATAATATAAACAACAATAGTAAGAAATTTTGTATCGACTAAACCAGGTATTTTTGTCGTGCTGGGTTTGGTAGATAATTATAAAATTGTTACATTATTTAGTTTGTCCGTTATTTGTTTATAAATTGTGTGACATCTTTTCAAGCGGTACCTTAAATGATTATTTAATCAAATCTCTTGAATCACCGTGCTATTCAATAAACTGAATTAAAGAATTTGAATTCAATAAATATTTGATCGTGTGAAATGGCCTGTACAGACGGCTATGACTGAACATTTTTGAAGATATATATATATATATATTTTTATTTAATTTGTACCTTTCCGCAAATTGTTTTCATAAACACAGCAATGCAAGCAATAATAACAGTGTGCAGATATCACGGTACTCAAAAGTTTACACCTAATGCCACGTTCGTTAATTTTTTAAAAATTATTACCATTGACAAGACAGCCTTCAAAGTGCTCGCTTTATTGTGAATATCCCATAGCGACGTTACTTTGGGGGCACGTCTATACGTCATATCGCAATTAATATCGAGTTCCATTACACGTACAGTGCGAAATATACACACACACTAACTTCCGTTGTACGCACAGGGATGCACCGATATAATGCCTACGTCATCGGACTTCTGGCAAAACTAGCCCATGAACAGAACGAGGTCTGGAACAGCAGTATTTCATGTGTAACATCACACTTGCGGGAAACGTTTTTAAATATGTGCCGAAGTGTAGACAACTGTTGTTAGTTCGGGTTAAAAAATATGTTAATTTTAGTGTACAAAATGTTTACATATTGGTAAGCGTATATTAAAACGTTGAATTTTAGTGTGTCGTAGTACCAAGTGCGAGTACGGAGGATTTATGTAGCGTTATGTTGACTATAGCTGGAGCTGGAGATTTTTGTTGGAAATAATTATGCAACCTGTAGTTTCAGTGACTTACGTTCACACCTGCAGCTGTGCTTCATAGTTATTGGCAGAGTGTATTTGTGCACAGGCGTGGCTCATCTGACTGTGCCAATGAGAATAATGTCACTGCGTCACCACACGTCTGCTATTAGCAGGTAGATCTCGAAGTCGTTAAGAGTTAAAAACAACCAATCGCTGACCATGAAACAAAGCTGCAGATGTGCATAATGTTGCATAATTCTTTTCACCAAAAATCATTGCCTCCAACTATAGTTTACAACTCGTTTTGAGGAAACTCGTTAATTAAACTGTTCAGTACCTACATAAATATGTAAAATATATCAATGTTAAAGTAAGTATTAGAACTGCTGTTATGAAAATAAGTATTACCCTGAGACGCTTTGAATACGTCTCATGCTGGTCAACTGGTTCCAATTTCAGCATATCTAAGCGAAAATGCAGTATAAGTTACAAAGTTTATCCAAAACATACGAAGAAACATTGTATCTTAAGTCTGCTATAGTATGCTGCTTGTTTTGACTCGGTATAAGTGTAATTATGTATCGTTGTAGAAGTAAGGGTTTGAATGTTATAAATATGATAAAAATCACGTAACCTATGGAGGAACTACATCGTACACAATTTTCTTCAGGAACACGTAATCAAATTTTGTCATGGGATTTGCTGACGTCTATCACAAATATTAATTACTGTAGAATCCCTTAAAGTTGAAGTACGAAAATTATATTTTGTGGGATATCATGAAAAGTACTTGCGTTAGAGAAACAAAATGGGGTATACGAAGTAATCAAACCGAAATATTAGGTGAAATAAAGTTATAGGGCGTCCTACGTCCCACTATCATGTGAAAAATTGAGGTTGTTGCGTATAATAAGTTTACTATGACAAAAAAAAAATTACGTTTGATACACTAGTAATTAGACATTGTGTCGTATTTAGACAAAAATATACTCTTGTTGCAACTCACTAGGACCCACAATTTTCATGTTAAACTCACCCAAAGGTTACAGTTGTTGTAGCTATGATGCCTTGGTGGTAAGGCAACTCTTCCTACACATGGATATAAAAAGGTAATTCTCCGACTTCGCCTTTAAAAGCATATACAATGCTAGACATTTGGAATAGGCCATTAGTATATATCTTTACTATATTCCGTTCACGTCGGAAATACCCTGGTACAGTATAGTTACATGTTTTTGAAACACGTTGCATTATTGGAGCCAACGAGCATACAATGGAACCAGAGTCGGCACATAGTTTTTGTGACGTTTTGATCACATTGTCAACATGACACTGTATGCACACGCATACAGAATATACTGAAATAGAAACAAAAATAAAAT
This sequence comes from Medauroidea extradentata, assembly GCA_003012365.1. Lineage (NCBI taxonomy): Eukaryota > Metazoa > Arthropoda > Insecta > Phasmatodea > Phasmatidae > Medauroidea > Medauroidea extradentata. The sequence continues at coordinate 103,327 of PNEQ01052960.1, read as the reverse complement.
ATAAAATTTTTAACTACCGTAAGCGAGGATGACTTGGGACACTCAAAACACAATTTTTATTTCTGTGTGCAATCGGCGAGTAAAGTTTAAATTCCATTTGAAAATTCATTATTTGGATTTATCGCAAGTTGGTTTCATTACTCAGGAATGCCATATGTGAGAGAATATTTTGGTCTCAAGTAACACGCAAGTGTACCAACCCATGCCCGCTTAAGGTAACACTAAATATCACTATGTAACGTTTGTATGGTTCTTAACTATACAGTGAAAATATACTGACGTAATTAATGCTCTTTTAATTTACTTACCATTGAAAACAAATGTTAAATGCCTTGCTATATCACATCAATGTTAAAAAACGAATTTACCTGTAACCGTCAATTGTGGTGAAGTTTACCACTGCGGTGAAGGTGACTGCAAAAATTGAAAACGTTTAACACAATTTTTAACGGAAATTCTGTATTGAAGCCATTTATTGTTTCTGTAAAAATTATAAATGAATACTTTCTAGGTGTGTTTTTGTAAACTATACCCCATTGGTAGAGCCACGATTTTATGGCGAAAAGATTTTTGTAACATTTGGTTTCGATGCATCATGTGCACACCTGCAGCTCTGCTACATCGTCTGTGGTTGGATGATTTTACTTTCACTGGCCTTGGCAAATTAAAGACGTACAAACTCACAATAATCTTATTATGATTAGTGCAGTCAAGTGAGAAACGTGTCTGAACATAGACACGCTGCCAATAACCGTGAAACAGAACTGCCGATGTGCACGTGAGTCACTGAAACAAAGTGGGGCAAAAATCTTTTCGCGACTAAATCGTGGCCCTACCCATTGGTCAACTTCACGCCAAATGACGGTACGTAAAATCATATACACTGTAGGGCTACCGTGCTTTGTATTGTCCAGCCCGCGCAATCTTAAGTTGGCGGCTGGCGAGTGGGGAATGTCGTAGAGAGGATAGGCATTCATTACTACTACCGTTTTCTATTTGAATGCCTTATGTACTTGGGGTCGACGTTTTCATTCCGGAGTATGCTGTTTCTTGATTTAGTGCTCGGATTCAAGGAATGTCCTCAAACTTTCCTAAAGGTGGGTTCACAACTGATAACATAACAGTAAGCATAGATCATAGGTCGTTCGCACAAGAACTAATCTCTATGAATACTTACCTACCGATTCACAACACAAAAAAATGGTCGTATGCATAGAGATGCTGACATAGGAAATTGTAATATTTCATTTCTTGTGCGTACGCATAGTACAGCAACCAATCACAGCAAAGGAGTTTATTAATGTCCGCCATGTTGGTTTAACCTCCATAAATACACGAGAACAAAACAAAGTTAGAATAAGAAATTTTAATATTAAAAACTATTTTTCTATATTGTAAATAATATATTACGCTGCGCAGTTTATAGGAATTTTGTTTCTATAGTTCCTATTATCTCCAAATACGTTTCAACGTCAAATTTGTTTCAATGGCCTTCGGTTAAATTTTATATACCAATAAATATTTCAGATTCGTCGAAAAAAAATGTCATTGGGTAAATATAACAGTAAGACTCCAATTGTGAACTAATTTTGCACAAGGCGCCTAGTCGTGCACAGTTTATACTGTTATATTAAATGTTCTGTGCTTATATTTTTAAGTTGTGAACCAACCTTTGATCTGCCAACCGCCAACTAAAGGGGTGCGCACTGCACACTTCTTTTTCAGTACTGCGACCATACAAAGCCAGAAAGTTGTCAAAGAGATTAAATTGTGATGTGAAACATTTCCCTTCGCAACGCCACAAGCGTCGCTCCGCCGAGTCACTTGCGACTGGAAAGTGTCATGGCGCTGCCGTAGAAGTGGCGTGTCCTCGCCATGGAGGTATTAGTCTATGGAGTGGAAGCCTTTGAGCAAATTTGAAGCCGGCCAACAGACGACGTTTGAAGACAAGGATAGAGCTAGTGGTGGCAAAAACATGTAAACATAGCATTAAGCTGAATGAAAATGTTTTAGTTTCTTGTTAACTACACATTATGGTGAAAGTTTGTGCAGCTCTTGGCCTTACAAATAGATTCGATCGTTGCGGAGGATTATCTTTGTACAGGTAAGAAACTTTTATTTAAATTCATCAAGTGTATAAAGTTCATACACACAGCGAGAGCTAATTCGTTTTTTTTAATATTTCTGAAGCAATTGTAAACTGTTGTGTACGATTCAAATAGAGAATTTGCGCGAATTTTTGTACAAAAATTACATAATTACACTACTTTCTGCTATTGTTTTGCCACCCAAAATATGGCGACTCATGAAAAATAACGTCCTGCGCATGCGCAGTTCGAAAATGTTCGAAAATGATCGGCTCCACACGATTACCATTGAAATGTACGGCAGATGCCACTCCATAGACTAATACCTCCATGGTCCTCGCCCGCTGCACTCCTGTGTGCATTGCCCACATTTGTTGACATGCAGGTGACTTGAAAGAGACACAACATGTCTGCACCCCATGTCCTTGCTGTGTGAATTGAAGGGCACTTGGAGAGACAATGGTAACTTACTATGGACTACGACTGAGTTATATAGAGGCAAATGTAAGCTATAGACGGTTCGGGATAAAATGAGCACTTTTTTTCTTCCAAGTAATTTATATTTTCGTGCAATTTGCAACCTATGTACGGTACTCGAACGTTAATGTCTGAGGACACAACGAGTAATAATTTTAAATTATTATTCTTGAAAAACTGTTCTTCAAAAGTTCTCATGTAATTGTGAATTACTTATAAAATGAATAACGCAAAAAGCAAATAAGCGAGAGCAAAAGAAATCTTTATTACAATTTAATTGGTGTAATAAACCATGTATGCATGGTTTACCATTGAATAATCACTGCTCTGAGCTACCATTTGTAGCCAAAATGCTAAATACGTTGTGCCGGACTGTTCAGTGCGACACAACCATTATTCTCCTGCATAAAACTCAAACATAAAAAAACGTGGGTAGCCGCCATTGTTTTCCCCCCTTATCCTTCAATTGCGCTCCGCTGAGGTGTGGTGGGTGGAAGAGAAGTGTCTAGAGGAGATGTGCCATTTTGTGGTTGTCAGCTCCACGGCCATAGAGGAACTGGTCTGGACATTGGAGTTGAAAATTGACCCCGTTATGACTGATTGGCGCCACTGGCACTGTGGGATTGTTTTTAACATTGCTCAAATGAATCACAAGGAGCAAACTCGAGTCGGAGCTGCTAGGAGAACTGCTAGTATGATGCTATACTGCAGTGTTACAACAAGTCATTGCTAGTGGCGCTTTCAGACATAACGGGGTCAACTCAATAGCTAGGGTCACTATGCGTACACAAGCCTTGTTTATTCGTTCATCGTCTGCTGTTCTAGTGAGTAGCAGCTAGTGGCCAAATGGTCGAGGCTTGAGTATGCACAGGACAATGAATTCTAGCATGCAGGTAATTGATTCAGTGAAATTTTCCTGTCCCTATCAATAGCATTGCTAGATAGACCTGTAATTCTAAGACCGTGGTCAGCTCACTGGAGTGTCGTGTTGGAAAGCACGTTGTTGTCTGCGAGTTTGGCAAAATAAGTAGTTCTACTTCATCAGATGAACTGCATGTGTTTAGCCTTACTTCTGGTATGAAGAAAGCAGAACACAATTGCCACGTTGTAAGTTTGGGTTCACGAAATAAATCAGTAGAGGGACGTTTAAGTGGAATTTTATCATCTTTTCTGGATTTGCGAAATGACAGGCGTAAATTTTTAAGGTATTTCCGCGATGATTCTCTGTTTATTGCAGCCTTCAGTTGACCATCAACGCACAAAACGTCCCGAAGAACAACACGTCCCGGTAAACATAAAAAAAATTCACGCTACAACACGTATGTCATAACTTACAACGTTTCACTACATTCCAAAACTCGTGCAACGAATATTGTGACGCTCTAAGAAATTGGTCGGAAATATATAAGAGGACGTAGTAGATAAATAAGCTCTGAAAACATCAATTGATTTCTACGCTTATTTCGCAGCCATATGGATAAAATACTCAATGACAATCCTAGATAATGGTACTTGCCAACTTTATGAGTAAATATATATCCAGAATTACTAATTAGTTACGCGTGATTTCTTGCGCCGCAGTTAAATGCACGAGGTTCGGCGTCAGAGATTGTGCCTAAGAAGTTCCTAACACTGGAAACAATTTTGTTTAAAACGTTGGCTAAAACTATTGTCAAGGATTGCTATTGTTTAATTTTCGCTAATTGGCTTCAAGAAAACAGTTATAGATTAATGCTTTTAGCGTTGAATTATGTACCACGCCCTCTTATAAATGCTACGAAAGCCAGTATGGTACAATTTACACTTCTGAACATATGCTAGCTCTCGCGAACTTTGTAATAAATTGTCAAATGCAAGTGAGTATTATTACAGAGGTATTCTTAGAAATTACGGCTGGTCTTAACATCCTCTCCCTCCTCACCTCAAAATAATTACACACATTCTTGCCCATAAAATAAAAAATTGGCGCATTTCTACTCATTGACGTATACAGTACATATACATAAATATTTTTATAAAATTACGGCTTATATATATATATGTATATGTATATATATATATATATATATATATATATATATATATATATACACAAGTATTTTTTAGTAATGTTCTCCTCAGAAACTTAAGTTTTACTGCGCCAAGGACTGCTACCCATAAAGAAGCAATGCTAAACACTTTCGTGTTAATTGACTGTAGCTGTTACACACTTTATAGTTTAGCGAATGCACAAGAAAAAAATGCTGTAGCATAGTCGTAAGCCTGAATAACATTAATTGCAAGACAGCGGTATTCTGCAAGAAGTAAAATAAAATAATGTTTGAGGTATTTCGTACTGGGAAGTTCACCCTGGAAACTTATCGTCCGTCGCACCACGCAACGATTCAATGGGCGGGCTCCTACTTTAAGAGGCAATTGTACATAATTCAGTGCTAAGAGCAGAAGTTTAAAATCACTGTAGGTTTCTCGAAGCCAATTTAAAAAAAAAAAAAAAAACTATCGTAGACAATAGGCGCTACAAATTTTCTGAGCAAAAGTTCTTCTCGAGTAACGTATTTCTGAAGAACAATCTCTGACACCAAAATCTTGTATATTTAATTACAAACAAAATTCGTCATTTTCGGTAAACAAATGCATCATTCTTGGTAAATGTTTGCTCACAAAGTTGGCAAATATTATCGCGGTTGTTGTTTTGTAAGTTTTACATACTTACTTTTCAAAAACGAGTAGATTTAAAATCATGTTTGGAGCGTTTATTTATCTACCGCACACTCTTAAATACATGCAAATTTCCCTGGCGTGAAAAATTCGCGACGCCTCGCCATGCCTCAGCAGATCTGCACAAAGTCTTGAGGAAGAACTGACCAACTCTCGATGACCAGGATCAATTCCATTGCAATTCAAAGTGTTGCCAACACAATATTCTGACCAAATACTATAATGTATTTGTTCAGACGAAAGCAGTGCCAGGAGAGGCGAATGAGGGAAGTAGTAAGAGAGGAAGGTGACTCACCTCAGGTTCGTGTCGGTGCAGCTCGATGTGCAGGGGCGCCCGACTGGGGCGGTGACGGTGGTGCTGCGGCGGCAGTTGGTGGTGGTGGTGCACGGTGGAGTGAGGCGGGGACGACTGGTGCAGGCCGTGCGGGGGTAGGTGGTGCTGGCCATGGTGCAGGTGGGCCGTCTCCGCCAATGTCGGCTGTATGTGCGTCACGAACTGTGCCATCCCTCTCAGCGGCCGAGCTGCTCGACACCACACGTCTCTGCTGCAGCTTACCCATTACCACCCTTCTTTCTACTTCTAATCTCTTCTACCTATAGCCTTCCCTATCCTCTCTCTACCTTCACCGCATTGTACCTAGCCACATGTTGTTGGCTTCAAGTACTTTCAATTTCAATGACAACTTTCTCTTTTTGTTAGTTTCGTATTTCTCCAGTATAAATGTTATCACTACTACCGACGTGAAAAGTAACCATCCATCCACTAATCCATCCCCATAATCATTCATACACCTACCCACCTATCCGTCTCCCATTCACCCAACTATCCATCCATCAGCCCATCTATTCATTCATTAACCAATGAATACACCCATTTATATATCTACTCATCCATCCATTCCCCCAGCTACACTACTGTACGTTCATCATACCCACCCACCTAGCCGTTCAACCTCTATCCAGTCAACTGTAAATGCATCCACCTGTGTGCCCACTTACCTATTACCCAACCACCCAACTATCAATTTGTCCTACCCAGCCTTCCATCCCTATTGACCCAACCATCCATTCATCCATTCATTAACTCATACAGCCATCTATTCATACACCAATCCATTCACACATCAACCAATCTATCCAAATACCCATTCATCTGTCAATCTATCAAAACATCCATCTATTTATCTGCCTATCGATCCGTTCACCAGTCCATCCATATACACAATCATCCTCCTACACACACAGCCATCCACCCATCCAGCCATCCTCCCACCCATCCATTCGCCCTTTCTTCAGTTCATCCATCCGGCTATTCAGTAAACGATTAGTTAATTCATAAAACACATTTCATACAGTTATCAACTATAGCCTCACTTCCGCAAACAAATAATCGTTAATCATGCAGGCATCGTGTAGGCAGTAAAACCTAATTCTTCTATAACGTTGTAAACCCTGTTTTCACCATCTCAAGCACTATGAAATTATCTCCTCGATAAGGTTTAAGCATCCGTGATACTATGAGGATAAGTTTAACACATTATTTATTATTTTCTAAATATATGCACACGCATTTATACAGAGTAAATAATTGCATTACTGTATTCATAGTCTTTATTATGTAGGTATAAGTTTAACTTGTTTCAGATGCATCGCACTGTGATTTTATTTAGATGGCAGAAATTTTGAATTTCCCTTTTACAGTGGTATAAAGCTGACAAAAGGAATAAATTTGGCACATTGCGGACGAACGAGAGTGACATCCCCCTCCCCCCCTTTTTTTTTAAAAAACCAGGTTTCAATCGTCATGTTGGATTATTTTATTTTTCGCTTTTATGAAATTCTGAGATGGAAAACGTGGAAGTTGCGACTGCATTACAAATTCTATTTACCTTGCCCTACAGTACAAACATGTCAGTTGAACTTTTAACGCATATTTAGGCTGCAATCAGTAAAAAATTAAGAATATTAAAACAATTGTCGGCCTGATTGTGACCTAAATATATATCAAAAGTTCAACTGCCATGTTTGTACTGTACCACAAAGTAAATATAATTTGTGCTATTATAGCAAATTCCACATTTTCTTCTCAGAAATCCGTAAAAGCAAAAAATAAAATAACCTAGCTTTAGTCCGTTGACCTTGTTCTGTAAAGTGAAGTTTAGAGATTTTAATCGGCGCTGGTGAGAGATGACATGAGGTGAGTATGGAGCTACGCTGGAATGAAAGGGCAAGGGAAGTGGAAAAGCCTTGTGATAACCCTCCAGCCAACAGCATTGTCCGGCACTGTTCCCACACGCATGATAGCTGAACGTAAATCGCTTTAGACCAACGAGTCCTTCCTTACCACTACACAAAGTAAGTACCCATGCAGTGAAGCACAACAATTTATTAGTGATATTACAAAACGTGTCAGTTGGTACGTAGACAGTGAATAATTTGTTACTAGTAACAATGGAGTTACATGGATGTAAGATTTTGTAAAACTTGGTGATCACTGACATAAACTTGTGGGTTTTATTTTATAAGTATAGTTTCCTTTCCAACATAGTGCAACTGCTTTACAGTACTATTCGCCTAATTTACACCATCCGTGTAACAAATCTTAGATGATAAGTCTGTCGCAACTATTCTAACACGCCTTTAGTTCGGTTACATTTCTTGCAAGGAGGTCGCAAAGCCTTCATACGTTTCAGGCGTTACAAACATACATTCGTTTTACATACGATTTTCTTGAAAACGACTAACTCCAGCTATTTTCGACTAGTCCGAAATGATTTATTAATCTTCTGCGTCTGTTTAATATTTTGTAGAAGAACACGTATAACAGTGAAGTGTTCCGAAATTAGAAGCATAAGAAAAGTGTTGTGCCCCATTTAAACAATAATGGACCAATGACTTTACCAAACTAAATTAATGAGAATGAAGTAACGTCATTTATAAGACACTGTACAAAGTTTAATTTTTTTAATATTAAGTAACTGTGAACTTTTAATTAAAATGTAATTTAAAAATCTATTTTCAGGTTAGCTTATTACTCCCACAATTTTCACTTTTCGGACAAATTGAAAAGAGATTTTCGACATGTTTTTTGTGGTCTATCGCCACACGAAGTTACACACTCCGTCCTGTCTCACCCTGTGTATACTATATACAGGATGCCCCATAAGTCCTGTCTGACAGGAAAACTTCGGTCTCGTAAGGAAAGTTAAAATAGGAAATAGGTGAATGTAATGAAATGTTATTGCGAACAAAAACATTACTACTGCATGCCGCTCCATCCCGCCGGCCATGTTACATCGTGTACAAAGCAATTTTAACCGTCTCACACGTACGTGCAAAGCACATCGCGGCCATCAATTCGAACATTTTCTGCCGTAATGGCATATGGAAGTGAACATAACACACTGCAACACACTACATCACTATTAATCCATTCCATATTTCATCAATTCCTATTTACCCTATGAGACCGGACTTATGGGACACCTTTATATATATATATATATATATATATATATATATATGTGTGGAATAAATCCGTTTATATATATATATTATATATATAATGGATTTATTTCAAATTGAGTTATACAATTACATTGAATTTTGCTACAGTGAAGGGGCTACCGCTTGAAGTCCAACAGTAAAAACTTTACGACGGAAACACTGCGTGCACATTTAAAGGCGATATCACAATATATGTGCTGGTAGACGTGTGTCGCTCGTAGCGCCTCCTAGATGTTCACCTTACACACTCAAACACACACTTCACTAGGCGGCCGCCTTTATGGTACTGCTGTCAGAAGTAATCACTGTTGTAAATCGTTATCGGTTGCCAGCTAGCGTGATAATTAACCGTGTCAAATATATAGTTTTTATAGGTTGACCATTGGGAAAGTTGCTGCACAACTGGATGAATGTACAACCTTCATTAGCTTTAAAATTAAGCAGCTAAAAGGGGGAAAATAGCAAACAGACAACCAAATATGCAGTATTATAAATATCGTAGAAATGATCGCCAAAAAAAAAAATGTTGAGCATTTAACGGCGAGGTCTTAAGTGAGATTAGATGTGAGGTGCGCATAAAGTAACAGCAAACTGCTAAGACGTGGGGGGATTGGGAGTAGCAAGAAAACCGACGACACATGCAACGTTTGCTGCGTTTTCCATGAGCGAATCGTTTAGAAGATAATGTACAGTGAAAACAACATGTGTTTTGTAATTGAACTGTAGCACGGAATTCTTGCATAAGAAAAAATTCTGTATTAGTGATCACACGCATAAAATTGGCAAGAGAACAGGAAATGCAGGTTTAAAATTAATGAAATCAAACACATTGAGTATAAGAAGAGTAGTAGTTTATAAAGTACGCTGGGACCGGAAATTATCTTACTGAAGAAGTAGACATTGTTTAGCTGGCAGCATGAGGGTATAGGCTATTGCAACAAATAGAGTGATACGTTCTAATAACGACGAACGTTAGTTACAATTTTAATGCTCAGGAGAACACAGCAGTAGGAGTAGGAAATTCGATTTCTGCCGGGCTAGAATAGTATTGCCAGGAGAGTATGCTAACAATTCAAGTCAGCCTTCTCTTTACGATGATCACGTATCTTGGTGAAATATCGAGCTCAGTTTGAGGTTGTCTATAGGCTAATGATCTTAACATCAACGACATTATTGTATAGTGATTGCTTTAGACAGTCCAGTGCCCAGCATAGTCAACTCTCTTCTCAGCAAACCATCTGTAACAGATGGCCGCCTAATTGAAATGAGTACCGAGATAATACAAGTTTCATAAGTGAATAATCAAACCGAGATATGATAAGAGAGATCAATAAACGAAGTTATAAATATTTCATTGAAGTGGAACTAGTCTGGTCGGCAATGCATATAAGGGAAAAGTACGGACATTTTCTGCAACGTATCAAGAAGTATATCAACCACAAAAAGTGGACTGCCTACAGATGTGGCTGAATCTGTCCTACGATTCCCCATAAAATCCACACAAAAACGTATACCTGTATTGGGGATATTCGCGTCAACCAAGCGAAAGTAAAATGTGGGCATCCAGTAAAAGTGAATAAGTTAACAGATTGTGATACGAAATTTCATAGGGATGCTGCTACTAAGTTCCTGCAAATATTTCCAACGATAGTGCGACAGATAAGCTATGCGTTCAGATGAACGCACGATTTATCGCACCTCCATTATCCACAACGTATTATTTTAAGAGATCCCCGTGTCTAAGAAGACATTGTGGAGAATACATCATATATCATAATCTCGGCTGGAATGACAGCAACGCAAGGGGTTGGACTTGAATGTTTTTATTGGTAATGTTAATCAATTCAGTTATCTCCATCGGACTGGTTTGTCCCACAACTCCGAGATGTAGGTATCCTGGAAAGTGTTTGGTTTCAACACGAAGAGGTGCCATTGCGGTTGGTATTGGGCATTCAGCAGTGCCTGAATGCAGTAATTGGGGATCATTGGACTGTAAGAATGTTAGACGAATATACAGACCTCTTTAGTGCCTTTCGAGAAGTTTTAATCTGACCAAACATGTAACACACTCTGGGATTTTATCAATTAAGGTATGCGAAACGGTTATTTTTCATTAATCGATCAGGCCTAGCTATAAAATACAGTGAGCAGAGCCTTTTAGAAAGCACCGAAAAGTCAAAGAATACGAACACCAGATAATTGCGGCTAATTTAGCTATGCAGAGGTGAAAATTTCACATTCATGAGAGTACCCGAGAGCAGGGCATCACACCCCGACAACATACTGAATGGAAGCCCATAGGCGTCTACCACTCTCTGAAATATAACACGAAATTAGGCCCTACAATGGATAAGCGAAGGATTGCGAAGGGCGAGGAAACGGGAGTACCACGTGAAAACCCACATGCGAAAATCTGGGGACCGACACCTCCGGGAATTGAACCTGAACTGTATGTGTGGGAGGTGAGCACTCCAGTCACTGCTTTAACCGGTGTCCCTGTGCAGAGGTCTTGGAAGGACAAAAAAATTATGTTTATAAATCTAAGCGGAGTTGTTCATCATATGTGGTATGGCCGTATAATGAAATAAAAACATTGTGCTCATATTGGTTGACATCGATCGGATTAATCATTGTGTAGAACAGTTTGTCCTGAAAGAACAATAAAGGATGTATAGCACAGGCTTGCAGGGTCTCAAAGCCTTCTCATATCAGCTTAGTATTATCTTATCTCTTCTCAAAGATATGCTGTCGTAGTGGTGGGGTAGGAGGTGTGTTCATGCCTGTCACAAGAACCTTGGGAAATATGTGTTGTGGTATCCTCTCTATGTCAGAGTAACATAGTAGTAAATAACGTTCTGAATACTATCAGGAGGAGTTGTAAATAGTGACATCGCGCTGATAAGTCAGTAACCGAAAGCTGGGCCTAGTGAGAGAACGACTGAACTATTAGCATTAGCAATAGCTGTCTAGAAAACAAAGTAATTCGTACTTCTATGCTGGCATACATCACGTAGTATACATTAAGTACCGTTTAATTTACGAATACACCTTCTGCTACACTCTTTCCAGAGTCAAAAAAATTGTGACTGAATAGCACACATCCGAGTTTGTAGAGTAGGGCTGACTTTAAACGTTTTGAACGTATTTCATACCTGTTGTTCTTGTGACGTTACACTATGAAGAGGTATTTACACAATATTTACTTTTTCAGTGATGTTACAGCTTTATATTAATAGAATGGGGAGGAGAAACTAGTTGGGCTCTGACATACTTTATTAGTTTCTTATTTACTATGTAACTGACTCTTAAAGATAGTCGAAATCGTATTTTATGAATTTTTAAAATGAAATCATTTAAAATATATAAACCAACATTTAAACATTTCTCAAAATGGCTTGTATTTTAATTAAGCGTTACAAAACAACGGGGTTGGCAAAATGAAAACCTGAAAAAAAAAATTAAACAAAGGAATTACTTGAAACACTGCTTCTACAAAGAAACGGTAATAAGTACCCATTTAACGAACCTGTGTAATGAACACTAACTGAATGAATTAGCCAATTTAATTTACTTTCATCTTTGATGCAAATAGCTAAGGAAAAGGAAGCGGCTTCAGAAGTCAGTTTTACAGAAACGTCATATCCATTTTATTGTTTTAATCAGGAAGACAGCTGTAAAAATCTGCTTAAATAAATTATGTTTATATCTCGATTTATTTGCTAGTAAATAAACCATTAAATATTACATAAGAATGGGTGAACATTTTAGATTCTGTGATCTGTTCATCAGCAGCCAATGAAACGCTGAAACCTGTGCAGTGATAGTTGAAAATATTGTAATCGAAAACGAAAGCGAGGTCTTGAATGCTGGTGAAGATGATATCAGGCGAGCAAGGAGCAGTGACAGAATGCAATAGCAGGAAAAACAGAAGATCTCCGAGAAATCTAGCCTGCCAATGGTGATTGCATGCGAAAATCTGGAACTACTTCACTAGGCATCTGCGAAGCGTTGTCACGTTTTAAAAGGGAGACGGTATTAAATCCAACTATGCACTTGTGGCACGGGTATTAACTTTGGCATGTGGCGCAACCAATAGATTTTAATTTGCTATGACCGAAGTCGAGTTTCTGGAGAATACATTCCTTGCCTCTTGTACGCTACTGGCTGACAGGTGTACCTGCACCTGCCAGTATAATGGTTCAAACTACATTCAACGTTGTGTATAGCCAATGGTCAGTACCGCTTCTCTTATTGGATCACATCCACGAGTCCCGACCGCCGTGGCGGGACAACTACACCATCGCGGTCCCCAGCGACCCTTTAACAACGGTTAAGTAGATAGTAGGGCAAAATGTCACGTCTACAGCGAAGATATTAGAGACGGAACTATAGGTAAAGACAGAGGACGGTTGAGGAAACGTCAATGACCTTCAGTTACTAACCATCCCGGCATACGCCTGGAGTGATTTCGGAAAACCATGAACAACCGAAAACATGATAGACAGAGCCGGGAATCGAACCCGAGCCTTCCCGAATGCGATTCCAACTTGGTATCGTTATGCCACCTCGCTCGGTACATAAATATAAAGAATACAGCTTGAAGTCTCATAAAAAACCGACTGCGAAAACGTTTTTGATGAAAAGCACTGCATGATATTTCCTGAGCGAACTGGGATATAGGACATGATAAGCACTCTGTAGTACAATAAATCGTGAAGACAGGCATCTGCCCCTTGAAAAAGATATTCAAACTGTTTAACTAAAATTAAAAAATCTATATAAGAAGAAACAGCACATAATTTAATATTGATGCTAGGGTTTCGTGGGCGGAATCTTGTTGAGTTCGGCTACTGGGTTGAGAGACCACGTTTGGATCCCGTTTTATTTCCTTCAAATTTCGGCCATTTTTTTTTCGCTGCCATCATTAGGGTTACATCAGCCAATCACAGCCCAGCTGTGCTGTGACTGGCCAAGCAACTATGCCCAGATTGGTTGAGGTTCTGGTCAAGCAGGAACGATCTTGTTTCTTGTTGGCGAACTGTATCTCCGTCTTGCAGTACGCTACTGTGGTAGATTTGGATGGTTTTTTTGAAAGTTTTGGAATTGGAATTCCCAAATTTGTTAAGATTATATCAGTTTCCTCTTTTAGATTTATTTAAGTTTTTCCTGATTTTAATGCCTTCTCTAATGGTTTTGCCTGTATAGTTAGGGATTTTTGGAACACGATCGGCCTTGGTAAAAAATAAAATAATGTCGTGTTTCTTGGTAGCGTCTGGATATGGTTGATATCGCATCAAGAAAAGAAAAGCAAAGGTGTGTAATAGCACTCACACACAAGTTTAGCTTATGTGAATGTGTTGCTTTCCTTTTTATAAAATAGGGGAACTTATAAATGAATAACTTTATAAATGCAAATAAGTAAATAAAAAATTAATGAATACGTTCGTAGGGCATTCTTTTAGGCGGATTGAAATACTTCGTCATGCCTGTCGAAAGAAAATTCACACGGGAAAAGAAGTATCCCTTGAGCAGATAAAAGCACGCAACATTTATTTTCGCGTCTTCAGAAAACGTACTTTGCGAAATAATACAATTAAGTTTCTATTAAATATCTCTGTTACTGCATGTATGATAGAAAATGTGCAAAACTAATTTTAAAAAATCAAGACGAATATTTGAGAGCTAATACTGAATTCTAAACCATACATTGCTAAGGTGAAACTAAGTACAAAGTGGTACCAGTTACGTCTTACATTGAGCAAATACTGCACTTTAAAACTCCAACGAAAGAGATATTTACTCACAGCAAAGAGATTATCAAGAAAACCAATAAAGTGAAGAAAATATGAAATAAGCTAGGAGGCCATTAAGATCCTAGTTGTTGTTTCTCGTTTTTTTTTTTTTAGCAAGATTATTCAGTTAGTAACGTCAAATTGTAATAATTTTGTATAGTATAATATGTATCCTAAACGGAGAACACCGTGTATTTATGGACGTGAGGGAAATCGGTTGTGGATTTGGGAAAAGGAATGTCTAAGCTATAATTGTGTTGTTAGAATGGCTGGGTCCCACACAAAATGATGAAATTCAAAATGGCTGCCGTCTAAGTAGAATGAGATGGCAGAGCAGAAGAAATTACCACTCTTTCATTACTTAACAAATTATAAACGTAATTATATAAATAGTAATTTTTTCTTAGTTATCTGAAAATAGGTTGTCACATGAATGTATTCTTGACACTGCATTTTAGTTAAAAACCTTAAATTAAAGTTTTCAATACAAAAATATTTAAGATGAAATATTAAAATATATATAGTATTTCATTATAATAAAGATGAGTTTTCATTTTATTTTATCACGATGTTGCTTCTTTTTAAAAATAAATATCGGAATATTATTAGAAAGATAAGATAAGCACTCATACAGTACTCCTAATGTCTGGGCCTGCTCAAGCAAACACATGTATTTCTCATTAGAAAATTATTTTTTTTTTTTAGAGCTGCTAGCAGTAAGACGTGTTTTATCGAGCAGTTGGCGTTGCAGTGTTAATGTGCAAGTTTGCATGCCAAGATGCGCATTTCTATAGCTAGGAATAGCGTTTGTAATTATTTGTGCGTGGCTACATGTATTGCATATTTCATTAAAAACATCCAGTCACACGATTAAATTATAAACAGCAAAACAATTGTAATAGTCTGATGCGACAGCTTCAGTTTCTACACTTATTATTATTACTGCCAAACTGTTGAAGATAGAAAATGTCAACAGTTCAAAAATTAAATATTTTGAACCTCCAGCTAACATAAATTATATTTTCGTCTCACATTTACGAATACCCGTTGCTTGTTTTTAATACGCATTTTGGGAACTTATAAAGTATTATCCTGGAAGGACTGGTGAGTTACTCTAATAAAAGTTCCATCTTAGTTTTAAAAAATACATAAGTCCCATTTTATCTACTGGGAAAAATTAAAGTCCAGTAATTTGTCCCGTGTGAAGTCTTACATGACTCACGTAAACCTATTGCTACTGAGGGTCGGCTTAATAGCTCAAACCAAAGGCTATAATAGTTGAAGAAAATTAATAACCCCTACGAAACTGAGAATATTCAGTTGCTATCTTCGCTGATTTTGTTAGATGCTGTTAGTGTGTTGAATCCTTCAAGGTAGTATTTAATTCTGTATTAATTCTGTATTAATTCTGTTTTCCATACATCAAAATAGTTTAGGTCAAATGTTATCAGTTGTGACGTTCTATGTATTTAAGTTTAATCGTGTGACTCACGCCTTCAAGCATTGTTCCAGTACTGCATTCAAATATTATATATAGTATTGTTATTGCATTCAGTAAAAGTTTTTGTAGATTTTAAAGTAACGTCAAAGCGGCTGTACTGGTTGTTAATGAAATAATGCGTGTACTTACTTTACTTTCTGCTTACAGTGTATTTTTTATTATCTGTAAGTTTCATATTTTCTAAAAATAACAGTATTTTATTAATTTTCCTTAAGGTAATGCTTAAAATTTATTCGTAGGAGTACTTTTCCTTGAGATTATTAGATGTACGCAGTTACTAGTTTTCAATTTTACCTGATCAGTTTAAAAATATTAGAACACCGCAATTTTTAACTATACATACTTATGCAAATCATATGTTTTGAACAATAAGTTTTTATTTAAAACTCCGAACATTGCTGCCAAGATACAAGTGCTTTATTTTTTCAGATGTACGTAGTCAAATCATTACGAGAAGATCCGTCAAGAATATGATTAATATATTTAGATTCTTACCACAGAATACTAGGATGGCCACTACTTAAATGAAAGAATAAGTGGCTCGTCTTTTATTATTTTAATGTTAAATATTTTTAACAAAATTTTTTGTTACTCTACTGTTTATGTCTCAAGAAAAATATATTTGTATAAAATTAAACCATTTGACGTTCTTAATACTGTCTTTCTTTTGTACTTTTGTGATTGCTGAACATTTATTTAGTATGACTATAAAAAACTACCGTAAATGATTTATTTTCGCCAGAAAATATAAGACTGAAAACGGAAGCACAAAAAAATTATGAGATAACCATTTAATATTTACTTCGTTATGAAAAAGAAATGATCAGTCAGGTACCTCAACCAGTTTGTAACAGTCCTCTTATTGTTTTAATATAATATTAATTGACTTAGGCTTCATTTGCAACGATCAAACTAAATGTGAAGCCAGCAACGGTCAGTATAAGTTGCGTAACCTAGTTGTTTACGTTTATTGTTTACCATCGCAGTAGAGCGGAGGCTTCTATTCATCGCCCCGCCCTGCTCCGTTGGCACCTGGCCAACATCGCGGCGGGAGTCCGACGGCCAACCCTTGGCAAAAAAAAAAATCCTCTTGATTCCAGTGGCTCGCGGGTGACGTGAGGGTGTGAATCGTCTGCCGCGGACGTCAAAGGGCACGATACGATCCCGACAACCTACGTGCTCATCCCGACGATCACGACCGTGCCGGACATAACCTCAATAACGCTTAGGGCGGTTAAAAAAAGAGATGGATGTCTCTCGTGGCGCCGAACATAGGAGCGACGCCGACCGAAGTGCCGCGACTCGCGCGCGCTCTGAGCGGGACGCCTGCGAACTGTGAGGGGGCGGGTCGGGCGCACGCACTAAAATGCCTTCCCTTCCCGCCCCCTTTCCATCCTTCCCGGGGGCGGCGGGCGCAAGCGTCCGGCCCACCCCCGCGCCGACTGCCCGCCCGTTCCAGTCGGCGTCCTTATTGAAGCCCGTGCTCCCGGCTGAAGCACTCCGAGATAGTCAGCGCTGCAAGTCTGCGAACCAGGGCGCGGGACTCACATGCTGAAATTACAGCCAGACTGACGAAACTGTTCCATATTCTTGTAGGCCTATACATCCTCGCCGTGTGAGTAGGGGGGAGTATTTGTTTTAACTATTAATTAACCTTTAGTCGAACAAATAATGTCATCTGTAAGTGACACAAAATTGGCTTGAAAAATAAATGGGTTGCCTTATTTGCCTATCCCTGTGACGGCGATGTTGTTCCAACATTGTTTACAAGCTACCCTTAAAATGACACTCATTTTACACTGACCACGCAGATCACCTTCTGGTATCATAAACGTCACTGTTGAGTTACATCAACGTTAACTAAAGATGATAGAGAGATTATGCACTAACACATGTAAACTCAGTAAAATTTTTATAAATTTTTAAACAGCGAACAACATGTTGACAGTATTAAATTAATTGATAAAACGGTACAGTCTTTATTTTTTACTATTAATGTAAAATTGTAGGATAGTTATAGATCGTGGTCTCACCGACGATATAGCCAAACACTCAATTTACAGGTCGAAGAAAATAAATATTTCATACGGAATATTGTAAGCCTGAGCGCCCAAACAAGCCCGAGGGATCCATAACTTCAGCAACAGGTGACTTGTTTTTCCACCAGAGTAGGTATGTGGATATCACACATTGTGGAGTGTTGACACACGTTGAATATCTTCCTGGCATTGCCGAGAATGTGACTTTATTCCTCCAGTAAACATGAAAACATTGTTCCTTGAATACGCAAATGTTCCAAGTACGACTGAACTCTAAACTGTAGTTGTCGGGGTTCCTATTTAAGTTTTTTTTTTTCGAATATTATTTTTTTAATCGTTAAAGGAAGCGGATACTGTAAAATCGTCATATAGATGTGTTTAAAATTAGTTTTACCATGTAGGCTGTTTTTTTTTTTCGAAATAAAAACAAATATACATTTTTTTGCCCTGTGTTAACATTAATAAATGTTCTGAAAATCGAGAATTAGCCTAAATTATATTTTTTTTTGTTTAGAAATAATTAGCCTTCATAGCAAAAACAATTGTAAACAAATCTACATAACGGTTTTACGATACCTGTTCGTTGTCAGAGTTTATCATACCAAGAGTTTATTTTTTTTTAACGTAATCTTTAGTTCAGGTATAGTTCCAGGTTTGCTATAAAACACATAATTCACAATTTTTTAAGCAAAATAATATAACTTCAATCACGCAAAGAAATTAAAAACTTACTTTCGTCTGAAATTATGTCGATTTCGCTTGAATGTTTATATTTCTGCTGCAACATAAAGTACCATTACTGTAAGACTGAAGCATATAACTCTGATTGATTGGTTGAGAGATTTTGGTCAGAGCTTAACATCGATGTGTTCAGCGCTGGTGAGTGGTGACATGAGGTGACTGTGGCGCAGGAATGAAAGGACGGGAGAAACAGGAGATCCCCGAGAAAACTCGCCGAGCAACGGCTTCGTCCGGCACAATTCCCATATGAGAAAATCCGGGGACCGACCCCGCCGGGAATCGAGTGGGAGGTGAGTGGTCTGACCACTCGGCCACTGCGGACCATGATAACTCTGATCTAAGTTAATTAACTTGAAACAATTAAGCAGTTTTACAGTGCAATATTTTTACGTTGTAACGGAGCTCTGATAGTTTACATTTTTCAATAAATAGGCATACTCAGAAAATTTTGCAGCAAGCGCATAATTTTTATCAAATTTATCTAAAGCTGAATAAAAAAGTGAAGAATAAAGAGACCTTAGCTTGCTGCAGTGCTGGAAATGTTTTGCCGATAAGTCTTTCTAAGTTCATCGCACACTAAGCGGTACTTCATAATGTACAGAATAAAATCTTTTTGTTGATACTTACACGATGCATGAAAATTTCTCGGCGAAACAGCAGAAGTGCTGACAAAATAATTAACCACAAATCTTTGAAAAATTTTAGAAGCTTCTTCTTCCTCGGGTATGAAATATTCGTGCATGAATAAGTGCCAAAAATTCCAGAAATTAGGTCCCGAGATAGATGTCGCAAATACTGGACTTGCTTTGGAAACTAAGAGGGTTATATTCCCTGTTTGGTTTTCTAGTTTCTATTTTCCGTTTGTTTGGAATTCACTTGACAAATATGCTAATAATTCCTTACGGTAGGTCATGGCCAATTCCTATCTTGTTTCCTCAACTATGTGTCAATAGCAGAAATATTGTGAGTTTAAGTTTTGATTAAAACTTTTATAAAGATAAGTCGCCTTTTCGTTGGTAAAAAAATTCGTTTACGTGACGTCCATAAATCGTTTTCCAGCAAAACGACTCGCCTTCGGTTCTCAGTCAGGCCTTTCCTTTTTTTTTTGCGTTAGCCCGAGTTTAAAACAGGTTGTAACATTCAGTAAAAATAGCGATTCTTAAAAAGAAACAAATAATTATGAATAATGATGTAAATACGACTATAGACTGTTCACTATAGACTGAGCTCTCAGCAGAATGTGTAATTAATGAAAAATATATTTTATTGGGCCTAAAAATGTTAACTTTGGAGAGTTTTGATATATTTGGCCTGGTTTTAAGTTATATGGAAGTTTTCGTATTGGCTGCAAAACGGCTGAAAGAAGCCTTAATGCAGTGCTCATTTTATCGTGAACGGCCTATATCAGCAGTCCTCAACATTATGGTGTTGTAACTAAACACACACCATTCCAACTATAATGTGGAACATATAAAACTTTTTGGGCCTTCTGAACTGACTTGCTAGATGCGTCCAACAGTTTTCCGTACACATTGCTGTTTGTAGTTCAAACTTCGGATAAATTACCTGCTCGTTACTGCAAACACAGTAACAATGATGGCATACATATTTTGTTACACTGAATGCGAATT
Source organism: Medauroidea extradentata (assembly GCA_003012365.1). Lineage (NCBI taxonomy): Eukaryota > Metazoa > Arthropoda > Insecta > Phasmatodea > Phasmatidae > Medauroidea > Medauroidea extradentata. Next base: position 82,834 of record PNEQ01052960.1, on the reverse strand, counting down.
ATTAAAGTTGTATAATGTGTTCATATATCATTAAAAGTAGAAAGCACTAAAATACAAATTTTGTAGGAAATCTTCTTTGCAAAATTATTTTGTAGTAAACACAATTCAATTATTTGGTTACTACAGTATTTTAGTGGTGACATCAAAATGTTTTTGTAGTGACCACAAAACATATTTTTCCGGGTGAATACTTAGAAAATATGTTTTAGTTGCCACAAAATAAAGATACACAGCACAGCATTATCTTGTCCGTTACGCAATAACAGCTGTTTGAATGTACTTGGCGTATGTTGATGTATGTTTGCTTGAATCTATTCAAAGCAATGGTTCAGATGACGTATCAAAGGCATTTGCAGCGAAGATAGAATTAATTAGTGCTGATACAATGAAAAAGGTCCCACAAACATAATTTGATCATTAAATAAGTAAAAGTTAAACGCCTAACTTGTTGTCTACCAAAGTGAGAAAATGAAAACTACAGTTTTTAATTTGTTCCCTGAGGTTAGCAGTAAAGCAAAATCCACTTCGTCTTTCGTCGAAAAAAAAAAAAAAACCTTTTGTAATGTTGAGTTAAAACATAATATGCTCGTTTATACTTGATTCTTTTTATATGGTGGTGGCAGAGATAGGTCTGTCCGTTTCACAATGCGAGTGCACTAGAAAATTTTCGCTTAATATTTGGCAATATTTATGCTCAAAATATTTATTTTTTGCTTTTAAGTAGCTAACATAAGTGCTCGAAAAAAAATTGTGTGTACACGAGTAGATGTGCGTTTGTTACATGAAGAAAGGTCAATCAATATTTTTGTTAAGGAATGACTAAATACATGTATGTGTGTATATATATCAAGTAATCAGTACGTTTACGCGCGGTGGCTGTCAACTCAACCAATACACTTTCCATGTCTGCAAACTGACAGTGTGACCGATACTGTCACCTTACAATAAGTTTTAATTTTAAGCAGATGAAAGCCTTCCAGGACCTCTCCACTATTAAATACCATCATCCTTGAGCCATTATGGATCTGCTGTTGTCGATAGAACCCTCGGATGGTAATGATTTGTGACTTTTGCATCGGAGATGCGAGTCATGTTCTATACTCCGTAAATTCACGGAAATATTTACAAGAAAGTAGACCACTGTAACTATACGGAAGTTTGTCCGTATTGCCAGTTTACGGATGTTTGACCGTAACTTTCCATAAATTCATGGAAATATGTTTCTACAATTTTAAAGTATATTTTATTGTGTTTCTTTTTTAAAATGCTAGTAGTAATGATCTCTTACCACTGCGTGGATCTCGATCGCTAAGCAACTAGTCACTGTCGTTCAATGGTTAGCGTGTTTACCTGGTAAACGTATGATCGTGGATTCGAATTCTGGCAAATCCGAGAAAAAAAGTTTTAGGTGACTTAATGGTGCATCAAGATCACGAGAAAACATATCAAACAAGAGTATTTCATATTTCTTGAAAATAGAGTGCCAGTAATTTACAGAAATTCTACTTTTGTGAGGAAAATTGATGGTTCGTAATTTTACGGAGGGTTTTGTTACCCTGCAAAACTGCGTAGGCCTATCCGTTATTTTACAAAGATTTCGGGATAATTTGACGTCAGTTAAGAGAAGTTCATCGAGTAGATCATACGAGCGTCTGGGTCGCGTTAACTTTCCCGTTACTCGGGAGTACTCGGGAGCATTCGTTTATCCTCGACTATTGAGCGCAAAGGCAGTGACACATATATTAATTATTTTGTAGTTTTCTGACATAAAAACCGCACTTCTATTCAGCGCACAGTATTTTTGTCATTTGATACAAACATAATTTAAATTAAACTAACGAAAATTAATGTAAACTAATTGTCACAGGGGACGGGGATAGGAGGGGAGATATATGGCTCAATCGCCGAGGATGAACGAATGCCCCCGAACATTTCCGAGGCGCGATAAAGTTTTAGCTCATAATGGTGTACGACCGAGTGCACGACCGTAAAATCGATTCAGTTTATGAACGCAGGAGATGAGGCTAGGACGAAAATATTTCTTGGACATTTAATTATTCCTAATTGTTTTTCATCGAGCATAGTGGCACAACCATAACCCGCTGGACTCGCATTCGAGAGAGATGACCTCGGTTCGATTCCTGTCTCCATCCATCATAATAATTTCGTTTGTCAGCTGTTTCCCGAAACATGTCCAGGCGAATTATGAGTTGTTTCCTTAACAAAAGCTATGGCCGATTGCTCTCTTAGTTCCTACAATTGTGTCAAATTCTGTTTCGACGTCTCTAACGACCTTGCGGCCGAGGAAGACGTAAAGCCCAAATTAAAATAAAGTGTTTTTCGTGGACAGTTGAAATTCTAAATTACGGAACGGCTGTTGAATGACGTTCGTTTACTACTGTATGGGGAGATAAGTGGGAGTTGAAAATGTAGTGCTAGAGGCCGGAAAATTTGCGGGTTCACTGGACTGTAGGCTGGCCTGCAAGACTATTTGTGAACTGGAGCAGACATCAGATTCTCATTAGCTGCTTGCGATTAAAGTGGTATGATATAGGTCTGTACTAGTTACATTTTTATTATTGGCTCAGAGCACGGCTAGGAAAAATTCACGAGTTCAGTGACATGCATGCTAGAATCCAATGTCCTATGCATACTCAAGCCCCGCCTTTTCGTTCCTTGTCTGCTGTCTGAATGAGTAGCAGGTAATGGACAAACGGTAGGGCTTCGATATACACAGGATAATGGATTCTAGAATGTTGGTCATTGAACTCGCGAAATATTCCTAGCCCTAGCTCAGAGACTTTCAGAAGGTGTCAAATAAGTCAAAGGCCAATTGTGAAAGTTACACAAACATAGAGTTGTTGGAATTCTAGCTTCTGTCCAAATGAAAACGCGGATTTTTTTAGGTCTAAATGTATTGCGAATGTAAGAAACGATGTCTCATACTGTAAAAATAAGTGTTATCGAAACTTTGTAATTATATTTAATTTGGCGTGAGGAAATTAAGGACACTATACTTCTAAAACCACGCTGCTTGACGTTTCCAACGGCAGTCAATGACCCTTACGCCATGCACTGTAAAAAAAATTTGTACTTTTGCAAAGAAAATCTTTGGAAAACCAGTTGCCAAAGAAATGCCTTGTAAAACTACAATGGTTGTCCTTGTGATAAAATACAAAGTGCATATTTGTAAAATTACAAGGACTAGCCTTGTAGCTGTACTTTCAATAAAGAAAAAAATAAATTCAAAAGTTTCATTGTAATTCATAAATAACATTGAACATATTAATCAAATAAATTTTGAATAAAGGACGTATATATGACATTATTTTGAAGAAAAGAATCTGGTGAGGTATTAAGTTTCGAACCACTTTCCCCATGCTTAGGACCTACGAATTTAACCACTAGACCACAGTGACTTCTTTATCGTTTAGTCTTTATTTATTTGTATGCATTCAATGTACAGTTTAGTAATAATTCTTTCTTTTTAAGCTTGCAATTAACATAAACACTAACTTTATTCCAGAAAAAATACTTTTCAGAGGTTGTGATCTTTGCATAAGTAATTTCCGGCGAACTTACGTTTTTTGTAGCTACACATTTTTTCTAAGTTTTTTTTGCAAAAATAGTCCTTTTAACATTATAAAATAATAATTTTACAAGGAAAATTTTTCAACATTTACAAAAGTTTGTACAACTACGAAGAAGTGCCATGTCGTATTTTACAAAATAATTTACAGTGCAGGAACTGTCGATATAGAGGTACTAAGAATTACTTTGTAGTATTACAAAGTTTACCTTTATAACTTCGCGAACTAATGACTTTACAAAGAAAATCTTTGTACTGTTACAAGGATTTGTAAAAGTACAAAGAAAATCCTTGTAAATTTTACCAAATTTTTTTAGAGTGTGGCTGCTTTGCCCGTTCGATGCACAGTAACACGAAACACTAAAGGTGACAGTGGCATTTCGTTCAAATGTCGTGCCGCCTTTCACGAGGCACTAAAACAGCGCACGTCGGTGTCGCTTGTAACCACGGGACATAAAGCAGTGAATCACTATCACTTGATTTGATATCTCTCTTGTCGCTTTTCGAATGAGTACGTGCTACGTTAGGCCTTATATGCTAGTGCGACGAGTGAATTTCATTGCGTACTTCATGCCAACTTGAGGTTCGGTTACAGTCGCCATATTGAATTTTGTTATTTTTCGTTTATTTTGGAATTCTAAGATGAAAAATGTTAAATATGCGATTACACCTCAAATTCTATTTGCAATTCGCTAGAGTACAGACCTTCTGATTTAGCTGTTAACACATAATTACGTCGCAATGCGTGTGGCAAATTTTTTTATAATCATAATTTTCCCGACAAATTGCGACCTAACTATATATTACAAGCTCTAGTGCCATGCTTTTATTGTAGCTCAAGGTAAATAGAATTTGCGGTATAGTCACCGATTTAACATTTTTAATCTCAGAAATATGAAAAAGTTATAAATAATAAAATTCGATATGGCGACTGAAACCGAGCCTTAAGTCATTAATAGACATTCAAAATTCGCGTTATCATTTGGTAGCAGACTAATCTTCACTTTCCTATACGTAACACAGCATAATTTGCTATTCAATTGGCCACAAACTTGTATGTGTTGTCATTTACGTGTGTTACGTCTTTACAGAGATTGGTCTCTACCGTGTAAGCATTCTCCGCGGCAAGTCACGACAATATCGGCCAGCGGGAGACGTCGAACGAGCCTATAGTCACTTGGAGTCTAGTCAGCTGTCAAAAAATAACGCGAATTTTGCATTCTCTAGTCATTATTAATACGATATTAAGTGATAACTTAATTGAATTATTAATTACAAATGCACGACCCCATTCTTAATTCAGGGATTTTATCGCGTTAAGAAATTACTAGCTGAATAATTTACAAAATTCTTTAACAGCTTTCGTAAAAAAAGAACGAAATTCTTACAGGCTAAGAACCTGATGACGAACACGTTTTATCGAAGAATAACAATGAACTGCGGTAACGATAGCGTCTTATCGATAGTAAATTGCATCACCGTATTTGTTATATAAAGTTTAACGATGTATATTTGTTTTCCGTTAACCGTCGCAATGCGATATAAGTAGTCGTGCTTGTAAGAGCTCAGTAGCCTCCAAAATATTTTGAATCCTCTGTAACAGAGTTGTTGGAAACACTCATACTGTTTGCAATTACATTATATTTTACAGAATTGTTTTTCATGAAGAATAAATAAGGCCGGAATATCCACAGAATATATTATTGTGAAATTACTTAACAATTTAATAATACTACAAAATATTTCAAAATGTTTTACTGTGTTTTTATGTAAATGTTTAGAATGCCGAAACTGTATTACCTTGTACAATGTTAGTTTATAATGGGTTTTTGCCCGGTAGAGAGACACACATTTCAATACACACAGGAAATCACTAAGATACGCCCAGAAACTTTAACCATTGATTTATTTAACTTTAAAAAAATATATGTCGCTGGCACCACAAATCTAATACCACGGTCACAAAATTTATAATATTATTAAGTACTTGAAATTTGTGATATATTTCGACAATGTAGAAAGTAATGATTATATTTTTATTGGTTTTTTGCTAGGATGGATTAAAATTTGTACCTTGCAACTGTCCCTTCTCAACAAATTGACACACACACCAACGCACACATACACGCACGCGCGCGCGCGCGCGCTCATACACACACGCATACACAGAAACATATATAGGCCTACACTAGCTGCCCCGACAAACGTTGTTTTGTCACGTAAATAAATTAAAAAAATATTTACTAAATAATAGCACTTAGGAGTATAAAAATTAGATAAAAACCTATTCGCAGACCTACCGAATGTATATACGAAATTTCATTGAAATCGGTTAAGCCGTTTCGGAGGAGTATGGAAACAAACAGTGTGACACGAGAATTTTATAGAGATAAAAGATATATATATATATATATATATATATATATATATATACACACACACACACACACACACACACACACACACACACACACACACACTAGCCGGCCGTGAAATTCTTCAATGTAAACAGTAACTTTGGTTTGGATAAAATATGTGATGAAGGCATTTAACAACTAGCGTACTCAATAACAGTGAACTATAATTAACTGTCTCAGCTCAGTGTAAAGAGCGCGCGCAATATGCTCGTATGATGTCATAGTAATTCCCATCGCAAAGTCTTGCACGGGATACGAACCCGTAACCCGATCCCTTCCACACCACAAACTTTATACAATACCTGAGTGAATGTTAAAGGCATGCCGTGATAATACTTTCGTAATAGTGGCTACAGTCCAAAGAGGTTTTATTTATGAGTAGGTTGGCAAAAAGAAACGACTGTTGAATTTTTTTCTCCGTGATCATTCTCTTTTTTTCGGGAAACTGTAACATTTTACTGCTTTTCACCTACTTAATTTTCGAACTTCATAAAAACCTGAATTGGATTTGTAGATATTTACGTAAGCTTCATTCTTATCAAAAAAATCATCTCGATATCTCAACGGGTATAAGCGGTACAGATGATTATTTGAAATCACATTTTATTTTTTTTACAGCTTTCAACGAAGGACAAATTTTGAAAAATCCTGAAATTACTTTTTTATATTTACATAAGATTTATTTTAAAGCAAAAACCATTTCAGTATTTCCACTGGTTTAGGAGATAAGTGGGATTAATATAAAAAAAACACGTTTAATTTTTTTAAGAGCTTTCAAGGACGAATTTCAAAAAATTTTAAAAATACTTTTTAGATATTTACTTAAGCGTCATTTTTTTAAAAAAAAATCACCTCACTATCTGAAATGGTTTAGGAGAAATCACGGATTAATGAAAAACTCATTTTACGGCTTTTCACTCCCTTATTGTTCGAATTATGAAGTAAAAAAATTTAAGATAGCATTCCCGGTTAATGAGATATCAAGGATTATTAAAAAAACATTTCACCCCTTTTCACACCCTTAGTTATAGAATTTCGAAAAATCCTTTCTTAAAGGTGCCTATGGGGCAAGGGGAAGCTTTCCTCGAAATTTCATGGTTCTAGGTCTAGCGGTTTGGGCTGTGCGTTGATGAGTGGGTGTGTCAGGACACTTCATACATACTGTATATTGTTACGGTTTCCTGGTATCAGTATAAGCCTGTCATTTTATAAATCTGTTGAAGTTCCCTGCATTCGAAAGGCATTTGTAAAATACACACTTGAATTTTATCCTAGATTTTTTACTCCAATTTTCTCTTTAACAGACACGTCAGATTAATATTATCGCTGTCGTTGTAGGCAGACTTAAACTTATCTAAAGAGAGAAAATCCTTGTGAGACGAAGACAGTTTAATAATTCCACAGTGTATTCATTTCTAATTGTAGCATTTACTCATTTTTTCTTATGATTAGAGGAATGGGTAAACGTGGGAAAAGTTGAATGTTTGATAGGCTTCAGCTGACGTCCTTATTTCGTTATTGACGAGTCCGTTACCATTGCACACAGTTTGCCCGTAAAGTTATGGTTAGAGATGATGGTTTATCGCGGGAAAATTTGACTGTTTGTTGGGTTTCAACGCACGTTCAGCCTGTGATAAGATGACTGGCTTCCGCTTGTATTTGGAGCTGTTGCCCTATTTGACTAAGCCAATAAGAATCCCGCTGTTGTAATATATGATGTCTATTATTGGTCTTCAGGCAGCTACCTTGTGTCAGTGTTTTCAAGACTATGTTGGAACAAAACGTTTTCGCGAAAAGAATTTTGCCCCAGTTTGTTTCAGTGCCTTACGTGCACACCTGCACCTCAAATTCATGGCTATTGACAAAGTGTTTTTGTGCATAGTTGTTATTCATTTGACTGTGCCAATCAGTACATGGATAACTGTGAAACATCACGTCTGTGATTTGCGGGTTTACGACATGTTACGACATCCAATCACTGACCACAAAACAGAGATGCAGGAGCGCACGTAAGGCACTGAAACGAAGTGCTGCAAATATATTTTCGCGAAAACTACCGGGCCCTAGATATTTCTCATTTGACTCTGCCAATCACAATAACGTTACTACAACTTCACAAGTCTGTGACTTGCCAGTAAAACCCCAAGACACGCCAGAGCTAAGACGTCCAATAAGTGATTATGAAGCAGAGCTGCAGATGTGCACGTAAGTCACTGAAACAAAGTGCGGCAAAATTCTTTTCGCGAAAAGCAGGGGTCCCTTAGTCATGGTGCGCGGCTGATCCGCTACTCTGCACAGTTCGTGTTGTTGCGTCATCATCTGTAAGCGCACGTCATACTATAGAAACTTGGAGAGTTTTTCTTTTATTTGTGCAGATTTCACTTTTCTGTCGTCTTTTGCAGCTTCCTTGTGACCGGTTTAAAGTGCACCATGACTTTTCCGACGTACTGTATTTTTCTCTAATACTACGGGAAGTGTTGAACAAAACATTATACCGCTTTGTTGGTCCATTCTACCAGCATATACTACTAATTTAATTGAATTCATAAAAATAAATAATTACTATATTTATTGTTAACTGCCAAAAAACTCCTTGATCTACATATTAATAAAGTCCAATGCTTCTTGATGTTATAAAAATCTATGTTTCCAGCGGGTTGTGGCCGCTAACGATTTGTATTTTTAATTTGATAGTTGCATTTTAATATTGTGCAATGGCAACAAAAAGCTGTGTGTGTGCGAATATTACCCACGCAGGCTTAAATGCTTGGACAAAAAAGAACATGATGTAATTTTGTTAAAATTCGACGAATATAGAGAGACATTCACTCATGTGAAAACATAACAATACGCCATGGTGGCGTAGTAATCATACAGTTTACTTCTCCCCTCCCTGATCAACTTATATCTGATTTAGTATACCACCTAGGCGATGCGGGTTCGATTCCCGGCGGGGTAGGTCCCTGTATTTTCACATGTGGGAATTGTGCCAGACAATGCCGTTGGTCGGCGGGTTTTCTCGGGGATCTCCCGCTTCCCCTGTTCACTTGTAAAAAAAACATGGCGTACTTTACTTATGGCCGGCGAGTTTTTTCGCTGTTGTACCAACTCCAATCCGCCTCTTCCTACCTACAACAGTAAATCGAAAAATGATTCAATTCTTAAATGTTTGTCCGTACAGTGATTGTTTTAATGTTTACTAATCGCCAACCTTTACCACCTTCCAATTTCCATCCCAGAACATCGAATCATTCTAATTTTATCTCGACTTCACTACACACATCACAATGACACTACACTAAGTATTTTAGTTCAATTTGGTCGAAATTAATCAACTCAGAAAATTAATTTAACTTTAATTTAAAATAAAACAAACTTTCATTCTGGTAAGTACAATTTCAAATTAAATTTTAAAATAAATTAAATTCAACAATTCAATAACACAAATTGCCTGACTTCAAATTGAAATTCAATTACAACATAATCGTTAACTATAAATCGTCAATTGTAATCGGAAAAGTAAATAACATTTTAACGCGGGAATAATCGTAGTAAAGAAACAACACAATATTTCATCGTGGAATATAATCGTCTAAAGTAAAACCATTTAATCGCGGAAAGTAAATGTAACTAAAGTAAATGTAAATAAATAAGTAACTTCAAGACTACCGGAAGGGCGGGAAGTCGAGAGAAGTCAGGCAATTAAGGCAGGGTCAGTGTTGTTTTTTTTTTTTTTTTTTTAGATTCCTTGGCTGGTCAAACTTTTACTAAAAATGAAATTCTTCTAATTATATCAAGTAAAAAACAATCTTCCATCTTAAAATCCTTGGCAATACAAATACTATCAATAAAATTAACTAAAAATAATCAAATAATTAAAGTAGATAGGTTTTAACTATAAGAATATTAAAAATAAAGTCGCGCGATTCTTCTTAAATAAAATTAAAGTAAATTAATCAGGTGATGGGAGTGGCTGGGGACCTGATCGGGTATATTCGTTTGTTTGTTATACCAACTCCAATCCGCCTCTTCCTACGTATAAATGCACCGCATACCGGAATTACTTTTGCCCATTTACGGAGTAACATAGACCCATTCAAAACAACGTTTTGCGGGTGTTGGCCTAGTTGGCAGAGCCACGATTTTATGGCGAAAAGATTTTTGCAACATTTGGTTTCAATGCGTTATGTGCACTTCTGCAGCTCTGCTACATCGTCTGTGATTGGATGATTTTACTTTCTTTTGCCTCGGCAAATTACGGACGTACGGAGTCACAATAAAATAAACAAATTGAAATGTTAATAACATTGGCCGAAATTTAAAAAAGAATGAGTTTTTATGTGAAAGATTAGGATATCGTCTTAGATGATGATAACGTCACTAGCCATGTTTTAATTAATATTTCAGTAATTAATAACTTAGTGAGATTCGTATTCTGTAAGACTTACTTTATACTGTAAACTTGATTATAAAATACGTTATTTTAAAGTACACTTAATTGTCACTTGTGATAATTTTTGTTGATCTATTTGACTGGAACAGCCAATTGGAACACTGCAATTATGCACGGTGCTTTTAGTAGTCTGCCGGTATTTTCTCACTTGAAAACACCTACAAACTAACCTAGAATTTACTATCCCCACAATGGCTGTGCAAACATATTGTAAATACAAACAATTGCGGTATAAATTGACTGCTTTAATATTTTACTTCCTTGCTTATTTGAAGGAACACATTTTTCAGCCCAATCAGTTTTTACTTATCAACTTGTCACAAATATCACTGTAATTGACAAGAACAGTATGAATGATTGATAAATATAAATACTCTTACTTGTCACCACTTCAGTTACTATTCGCTTGTCACTTGTCCAACTTGTCACGTTGACTACACGATCCTGCTGCCGATTAAAGATCGATATCTCTTGGGCTGCATCGCAAAATTTGCACCTGATGCGTTGCGTACGATTGCATCGCGGTGAAATTAAATACGCTCTTACATAAGTGCAAGAGGTCACATGGTGGGTGCAAAGTGATTGTGAAATGGCTGGGAATCTAAGCCTAGCAAATGCCTCAGCACGAGTTAAATTGCGTGCGTAGTCAAGTAAACCTATTGGTGTATTTAATTGTGACTAGAGGTGCAAATGAATACCAGTTTGACCTGCTATGCGCTGCGAGGTTACAAATAGCAGGCAGTGATATTTAATTGACTCTAGGATGACAAAATTTTCTTAGCGTATCCACCAAACCCAGTGATATGTCCGGGCATTTGTTAAGTTAATGCTGGAAATCTTCGAATTGACGTTAATCTCAGGTTATCACGTGACAAGTAAATTATAATGAACGTTAATGGATTCGAATTGGTTATGATGGACTAAATATGCTTAACAGTGAAAAATGTATTGCTTAACTTTTTCCGAAAGACAATTCACAATGTAGACAGTTCTTCCAACTGCATTCTCGTCCAACAAAAAACTCAAGTTTTCGTTTAACAATTACTTGAGAAAATCTTAATTTGTATTGCTTTTGAACAGATTAGATAATCTACAGCGAATTTAAATAACAAGTTGTTCTTGACAGTAATTCTAATATCGCACGTATAGGCCCCTAACCATTTTTGTATTTTAAAAAAATGTGAATACAAAGTAAATTTTTGTTATTTTCGCAATTCTTTTGAAAAAGACAAAAAACATTCACGACCATTATCAGAGTAACTTATGAAATTTGTTCAATATGAAGTACCTAATTTACGTGCTAGTTTTTACTATAGGTTGGTTACAAAACGATAAAATTTTATTTCTGTCGTAAATGTGCAAAAACTATAGCACATAAAATATTTTTACTACGCGAAAATGTCATAAGAAGAAAACGCCCACAAGCTGAGCAGAGTTCGATACAATTGTAATTTTTTTTTTTGCAGCAGAGTGGGCGTAAGTCGTGGTGACTCGTGCGCCGATTGAAGTAAATCCATTCAATTAACGTGTTCCTTAAGTGAGACCCTGCGAGCCGAAACATTTGTACGATTCTTGCAATGGTTTGGTATTACAGTACAAATTAAACCGTTCACAAACAATTTTTTTACGTAAGTCATTACGAGCGAATGCTGCCTTGTTACAGAAAAACTCCAAAGTAGAAATAAAAACAAATAAGGAAGGGCCAGTTTTAGCTGTCGGCAACAAACACATAACATATAGGCAATTTAGTAAAGGAATATAGTCGTATTCTGAATTAAAAAAACTGATTAGTTCCAGGAGAGAATGTGGTCGTATGGAGAAAGACGACAGAAAAATAGCACACAGCCTACACTTTAGCTATTAGCCCAGGTGTTTTAGGCTTAACATGTAAAAAAACATTGTAAATCTGAAAATTGGTACACAAGCAGTTTTTAGTGTACAGAACAACATACTAAAAGTCCCAAATCCTCCTAAGCCGGCTTCATTGTTTTTTCCTGCAAAAAGATCATAAAAGTAGCATGTTATATTCACATTTTAAACATAGATTTTAATAACCTTAAAAAAACATCGTAAATCTGAAATTTGGTACACAAGCACTTTTTAGTGTTCAGAACAACATACTGAAAGTCCCAAGTCCTACTAAGCCGGCTTCATTGTTTTTCTTGCACATGGAAAATTAATCGAATCATACCTTCAATTTGTAAAACAGAACTATTCTACATCAGCTATTGTTGTTTTAGACGGCTACAACGAAATTCTGTCTACAAAAAAAATAGGAGCAAAAACGACGTGCAGTACGTAAAAAATCTCCTGACATTTCCCTTACCTCAAACACCATTATAACAGTTTCACAATCAGACTTTCTTTCCAGTAGAACCATAGGACAAGGCTCATCAACACGCTCTCATTGGCGTTCCAGAGTGCAGGACTAATGGTACAGCAGGTTGTAGCAGACGCTGATAAATTGATTGTCCGAACAGCAATAGGGAAAGCAACTGCAGGTCGGAAGGTCACAGTTGTGGCTACTGACACTGATATTCTCATAATGCTTCCAGCTCGAACACAAGAAGGTTTAAATATAAATGTAATTAATCCAGGATCAAAGATATACAAGGTGGGTGATATTCAGAGAAATGCAGATGTGAAGACTGCTCCATATTCATGCAGTCACAGGTTGTGACACAACCTAAGCAGTTTTCGGCAAGGGAAAAAAAAAGCACGGAAGCTGCTTGACAAACGCAATGTTCAAACCTTCGCGGAAGTTTTCAACAATTCTTCACCAGACAAAGGCCAAATTACAAATTCTGGTGAACAGTTCCTTATCCAACTGTATACCAATGAAAATTTCACGAGCTTGTATGAACTACGTGGTGTATGTTTGCTCGTTTTCTTGCGAGACAGGCAGTCACTGCCTCCGTTGAACTTGCAGGCCTTCCACCCACCAGTGCAGCTAGCCAGCAGCATAGCTTCCGAACATGTCTACAGGTAAGTTGTAGTGAAATTAGATAGACATTCCTTACCTTCATTTATAACAGTGATCTAACTAGACTTTCGGTTTTATTCTTCAGGTTCAAGAATGGCTTGATAACCCACTATGTCCAACCGATTGTGGATGGATGGTGTCAGGTCAATAACTGATTCCAGTTGCATCTACTATGCCTCCCGCAACAAACAACTTGTTACAGCTTATTTCCTGTGCTTGTAAGGTAGATTGTGGCATACGCTGCTTTTGCCGTACTGCTGGCCTAAGTTACTCCATAATACGTGCCCACTGCAGGGGCAGAAGTTGTTACAATATACTGAACCCTGAACTTGATGTAGATACTACTCTGGATGATCCAGATAGAATATAACTGCTGCAAAGGATAAACCTACGAAAACGTTTACGATGAACCCCTCGATTTCATCGCTGTCAGTGTTACATGTGACCCACAGCTTTACATGTTCGCGATGTGCATTGTGCTACGAGTTAACTTCAATCGTTTTGTCATATGAAATACGTGGCGTGGAGATATTTATTGTACATGATATGATGAATGTTCTTCAATCCACATGTTAACGTTACCTTAGTATTTGTATGATAAAATGTTACGTAAGGTTATTAAAATGTATGTTTGAAATGTGAATATAACATGACACTTATAAACTTTTTGCAAAAAAAAAAAATGAAGCTGGCTTAGGAGGACTTGGGACTTTTAATATGTTGTTCTGTACACTAAAAAGTACTTGTGTACCAATTTTCAGATTTACTGTGTTTTTTAAAGGTTATTAAAATTTATGTTTAAGCTGTGAATAAAACGTGTTACTTATGACCTTTTTACAAGAAAAAACAATAAATCCTGTTTAGGATGACTTCAGACTTTTAGTACGTTGTTTAATAAACTTGATAGAACACTTACGCAAAATTTCAGAGTAACAATATTTTTTTTACAGGTTTTCATAAAATTTAGCTTGAAATGCCTGGATTACATGGATTCGCTGCCAACATTTGTATTAGTTTTACAATGGCATACGAGAACGTCAAATTTATGACGTTCGCAGGTGGCGGTACTGGTTAGTTTTATTTCAAAAGAAAATTAAATTAACAAATACTACTCATGAATTTAATGACAGGTAACAATTTATATTTATACCGCAATAATAATAATAATTTATTAAGCCAACATAGTCAAATTAGAGGTATTAAATAATACCCTTACGTGGCTCCCTACATGCACTTAAATGTGGTACACAGTAAGGGGCCCACGATCTTTGCCGAGGTCGGTGCCGAGGATTCACGAATGTGACCACGTGGTTGTTATTTCTGTAGTCAAGTTCCAGCTTCCGCCATTTCAAAGGCTTTGATTGCAACTTTAGGATATTCAGTGTAACAAGATTCTTGACGATAATCAGGTATTGACTGATTGCATTCAATAAACTAGCTCAGTTAACTTTCTGGATGCAGGCACATATAGTTCATAAGCAACGCAACGTAATTTTTTCTCCAGGGACGAACCTTAATGACGTCACATTCGTGAATCCTCGCTACCGACCTCGGCGAAGTCCGTAGCCCCCTTACCGACACCAGCGCA
Source organism: Medauroidea extradentata (assembly GCA_003012365.1). NCBI lineage: Eukaryota > Metazoa > Arthropoda > Insecta > Phasmatodea > Phasmatidae > Medauroidea > Medauroidea extradentata. The sequence continues at coordinate 67,804 of PNEQ01052960.1, read as the reverse complement.
ACTGGCGGCAGAATTTTTCCATTGCCAAACTCGTCCATAAGAAATTTGCTTCTTACTAATCTGTAGTACAGTTAACCGTAACCACGGCCGTAGAAGAACAGGTGTGGACACTCGCCTGGATATTTGACCCCCTTGTTGCTTGGCTGTAGTTCACCAAGTTACCGAGAATATTGTGTTGTAATGGCGCTTCAGTTAATGCGGTCGGACTCAAACTCCGCCCACTTCCTTTCCACTAAGATAAACAATTTATCAAAACGTATTTTCTATATTTTCTTTGCTCACAAATTTAAGAAAAGGCTCCCGCAATCTTTATTTACTTTATAAATTTAACAATGGAAAAAAGTGGGCCGAGTTTGAGTCCGGCCGCCTTAACTGAAGCGCCAATAAAACACAATATTCTCGGTAACTTGACGAACTACTGCCAAACAACAAGGGGGTCAAGCAAAATACATTGTTAGATAGGCGAGTGTCCTGACATGTACTTCTACGGCCGTGCCTGTAACTATGGTACTGTCCGTAGTTCATGTCTCGGCGGTGCTTGTTACTGACTGCCATCGCGCTGTGCTGAGACCAGAGATGAGAGAAATGTTTCTCAAATCTCTGGCTGAGACCAAGGAGGAACGAGTTGTTAGACATTATTTATCTATGGACCCATCGTTTCTAACGCTAACTAAAGTGAATTGCGCAGACACTGTATTGAACACCTGGTATCTTATCTGCAGCTACACATCATCGCTCCGAGTAAGAAGATAGACGTGTTTGTCCATGCAGCGATAACACTACGATAACATTAGTTATGACATCATTTAGTTTACTCAATAAGTTACAAACAGAATAAAAACTGTTTTTATTTATTTTTAATTTCTACAGACAAAATTTAAAAAAAAAATTTTCGAAGTGAAGTAAATTTTAAATTTTACTTATTACTCGTTTTATTTGAGGAAACCGGTTGGAGCTACTCGCCTTCTAGTACGGTGATCCGGGTTTGATTCCCGGTGGGGTCGGTCCCCGGATTTTCCCACGTGGGAATAGTGCCAGACGATGCCGCTGGTCAGCAGGTTTTCTCGGGGATCTCCCGCTTCCCCTGGGCGCTGCTCCGTGCTCACATCACGTCACCCCTCACCAGCGCTATGGCACTTTAAGCGACGATCCTATTATTTTATTACTGGAAAGTATGTACCAAAGCTCCTTTAAGTAGCTTCGTACCAAACTGAGCAGCAGATTTTGTGATATAGCTGTGCTAATAGGTCGTTTTTAGCCATGTCGGAGGGCACGGAAATACTCACATCAAAAAAAGTGTTGCATCACCTCGGTTCCAAGATGGGCTGAACACTGACGCTAAATGGTTATACATATAGGGACAGGAATATTTCGCGAATTCAATGACCTGCGCTAGAATCCATTATCCTGTACATACTCAAGCCCTGTCTATTCGTCCATTGTCTGCCGTTCTACTTAGCAGCAGATAGTTGACAAATGGTCGGGGCTTGAGTATGCATAGAAAATTTGATTCTAACATTCAGGTCATTGAATCAGCGAAATTTTCCTTTCTCTTAGTAGACAGATCACAGTTCCTTTGACTTTTCCTAAATGTCAGTAAACCTGCCCAAAGATATAAACAACAATACATTGACAGGGCCTATTATACGGAGGGCGTACGACAGTCGATTAGTTCCAGTCATTCCACCAGGTGATGCAATACTTTTTTTTATGCGCGTAGTATTAGCAATGCCCGTTGTGTTTTGAAAGTACTTTTCAAACCTTCTCTGAAACATGTTTCCTTTTCGTATATATGTAATAGTGAGAGTACGTAAGATAGTTTAACAATAAACGCACATTTCTAACTCACTGCAGCGTAGTTTGGCAGTCAGGGAGGCGGGCGCCTTAAGTGCTGACCAAAATCTCTTCACTCGATCGTTTTATTTAGTGAACCATGCACGTATACCAGTCTGTCGTTAAAAGTGCCAGATTTTCAAACGTATGTACCTGAATCCACAACCCCGACAGCGCTGGTTGTTTTGACAGTCGCAAGTACTGAAATAAAGCATGTCTACACTGTAATCTTATGCATGGCTCCGCAATTGTCCATGTTTTATATTGTTTTCGCTTTTGTGTGTTGACAGCGCGTACAAAGTTTTTTTTACGCAATATCCGCTTTAAATTACATGTACTTTTTTTCCGCGACACTACATGTGTCTATTCAGTGTTGGAAATTAATTGACTACTGCCTCAGCACAATGATTAGAGGTACGTAAATTTTGCAGATACATTCCAGGTCAGGTTGAACGCCAATTATGTATACTTCATTGTCATGTCTGTGACTTGCTGGCGGCTGTTACGAAACGCGTTTGACTACTGCAAGCCAGTAGTAAATAAGGAAATAATACGAAGTGCTATCGCTTGCTACCTGCTTGTACGGTTATAAGTAGAGCCCCGGAAATTTCGCGGGTTCAACGCCCGGCAGGCTAGACTCCACAGTCCTGTGTGCACTGTCGTCAGCTATATTTGTTCATTGGCTGCTGCTCCAGTGAGTGAGCATTTGAACATTTGACGATGTAGCGCAGGAGTCCGTGAGCCTTTTTACGCGTGTCCGCCATTGGTTCGGAGTCCGCAAGGTCACGTTTAATAAACAATGACCCGATCGAAATAGTTTCCAACA
>PNEQ01052960.1:37771-65045 GCA_003012365.1 Medauroidea extradentata | reverse complement strand
TTATAAGCCAATATATAATCGATAGAGACATGAACTTTTCGCGAAAAGAATTTTGCCCCACTTTGTTCCAGTACCTTATGTGCATGTCTGCAGTTCTGCTTCATAGATATTGGCAGCGTGCCTTTGAACTGTGACATTTCTCATTTGACTGTACCAATCACAATAAGGTTACTGTAACACAACACGTCTGTGATTTGCGTGTAAAACTCCACGACACACGAATGTCAAAACATCCAATCTCTGACCGTGAAGCAAGTCTGGAGACGTGCACACAAGTCACTGACACAAAGTGAGGCAAATTTCTTTTCGCGAAAAGTTCATGTCTCTAATAATCGATTGTGGCCAGGTGGTGTATAGGACTGACAAGTCTAGGGTGCTGCCAGATGAATCCGCGAAATTGACGTACCTCTAACAATGATACAATTGCATTTGTTTACTTAAGAACTCAGGTCAGAGTGAACGAAAAATATCTAGCCTATGCTTGTGGCCAAGTATTGTCGTGCTGTATACTACATATGTAAATTATTTACTCTCTTTTCGCCAAGGGGATACAATTACACTTACGCCGCAAGAGGTGATCTAAGTCTGCTTGCGTCATTTTACACATAGTGAGACGGTGCCCACGTCTTGCCCTGGATGGACACGGTATGTGTAGAGATGATGGTTTATCGCGGAAAAACTTGACTATTTGCTAGGCTTCAACATACGTTCAACTTATCAAAAGATTACTGGCTTTTCCTTGTACGTGGAGCTACTGCCCTATTTGACTGAGCCAATAAGAATACCGCTATTTTAATAATTAATGCATGTTATTGGTCTGCAGACAGCTACGTTGTGTCAGTGTTTTCAAGGCTATGTTGACACAAAACATTTTCGCGATATACCATCATCTCTAGGTATGTGATTACCATTTTGAGTGACATTTTATTTTGTGCAGTTGGTAGCCCGTGTGGCCTAGTTGATGTGTTGTCCGCTAAAGCCAAAGCACGATGTTCGGGCGCGGTGAGCCACGCCAGCAGTCAAGTCTAGTCTTATATCGTCCTTGAGTCTAGCCCATGGCCAGACTGTGAACAGTCCGCGAGCAGTCTACGAGTACTCTAACCGCAGTCTACTATATTCCGTTCACGACAAAGTATTCTTGTGGCTGTTTTACAGTTACTTTCACTATTTTTAATCTGGAAACTTCCATGTAACTAACAACCAATGTAAACGTTTCAACACTCTCAAAAGTTACCATATATTGGTCAAATAAAACATATTTTTAATTAACTAGAAGTTCTGCTGAGTGCTCAGATTATGGTGTACAGCCAGTCTACGACCAGACAGTAGTTGCCAGTAGTCATGAGTAGAGATGGTGAAATTTCGCGAATTCAATGACCTGCATGTTAGAATCAAATATCCTATGCATACTCATGTCCCGATCATTTGTCCACTAGCTGCTACTCTGTGGAACAGCAGATAATGAACGAATAGACAGGGCTTGAGTAGGCGCAGGGTATTTGATTCTAACATGCAGGTCATTGAATTCGCGAGATTTCACCATCTCTAGTCATGAGCAGTCACGCACTGTCGTCATTCAACCACCAGCTGGGTAGAGCTGTGGTCCGAGACTCGTGTATACGACGTGTCCCAGAACAAACAGACGCTGTTGTTGCATCTGAGAGAAAATAAAAATCTGAGAGAAAATGTCCTCTACCACTATTTGATCAGACGCACCGATAAGTAGTTATCAGTTAAAATAAGTAGCCAACCAGGTGCGCGTAATCATTCGCACACGCAGACAATTAGCACGTGTACCGTTGTACATCTCGCGTCTCACTCTCGCAGTCGCTAATCAGTCCCTCTCCACGTTGTCTTGTCGCTGTAGCGCGCACCTGATTGGCTACTTATTTTAATTCATAACTAGACTACTTATCGGTAGAGCCCGGTAATTTTCGCGAAAAGAATTTTGCAGCACTTTGTTTCAGTGCCTTACGTGCGCACCTGCATCTCTGGCTTGGGGTCAATGATTGGATGCCGTTAACACCCAGCGTCTAGAGGTTAAACCCGCAAATCACAGACGTGATGTGTGGTAGTTATCCGTGAACTGATTGGCACAGTTAAATGAGTAACGACTTAGCACAAAAACACTCTGTCAATAGCCATGAAGTAGAACTGCAGGTGTGCACGTAAGGCACTGAAACAAAGTGGGGCAAAAATCTTTTCGCGAAAACTACCTGGCCCTACTTATCGGTGCGTCTGAGAAAAGTCAAGAGGTTTAATGGAATCCCAACAAAAATACTATTTAGGCAGTGCAATATAGCTAAACCATTGAATTTATTTACAAGTGCATAATTTAGGTTATTGCAGCAAATACTAAGGTGTCAAATATTCAAACCTGACGTAAACATTAAATATTTGTTTGACTCTGTGTTGTACTCCTTTAACTGATTACCAAAATTATTAACAACGTACGTATTTTGAATACAAAGTAAACAATGTCACACAGTGTAGTAGTACTATATATCTTGTCCGATTTTACATTACAACCAAATAAATGGGTGTATAATGTGTAAAAATAACACGCGTTTTATGTCTAACACAAGAAATCAGACTTTCCTAGCTAAATTCCTTTACATTTAGCACGTTCACACCAGAAATTAGTCATAAACCCTATCTTCCACAGCAAAAGCGGGTCACAATCAGCTGTTTTGTTTTGGCCACACATCGGTAGTGCATAGAGTATAGCCTACGCTGGGTCTATCCGTATATATGTTGTTGTCTGCGATCGTGATTAAGACGAAACCTAGCACCGTCACGTAACCTCCGCTAGATGGCAAACTAAAAAATATATTTTTGTATTTAATTATATTTATTTATTATTGTCCTCGTGTGTTGTAAAGTGTACTGACCAGAGATTCATATTTACTGCTGATCGTATATTAATTTTAATACGTTCTATTAAGCATCATTGTGTAATTTTATTTTGTAACACATTCTATTTGCCAGGTTAATTACTTATAATTAATATTAAGAATAGACTAGTTAGATGTCTGCACAAGGTAAAACCTCGTCCTCCACCAGGGTATTGTGCTCACCCGCCCTCCCAAAAATAAATAAAAGGAAAATAAATAAAGAAACAAAGTTCCCGCCCCCCTGCTCCTCTCCTACTTCTCAACTCTACTAACAACCTGGACCTTCCTACTTTTCCAGTGCCATTTTTTTTATTTTTAATGCATGTAACTGCTGAGTGGTTACACTCCTATTCTGTCGAGAGGGTTTTTACGGTACTATGCCAGCTTTTCCCTCTCTCTTCTTAGATTATGGCTTAGCTATAGGTACACTTAGGGAGGTAGACATGGCCCCAATTGCGGCCATGTCTGCCAAGTCCCTCTCTGCCGCGATGCATGCCTCCTCTGCAAGAAACTTCCCCCTTGTAGGCGTATGGGGCTCAGCCCTGAGACGCACTTAGTCCCGCTCCTTCCCCGGGCCTCACACATAACACAGTAGATTAGGGTAGGTTAGGAAAAGAACAATTGTCTGCACAAGGAAAGGAAAAACCATAGAATAAATAGGTAGTTATTACTACTGCTCATTTATACTGTGGGAAAACTTACCTTCTTTAAAAAAATGATAATTTTGGTAGCTGGACTGTCATGTCTGGCTTGAAGAATTGAATGAGAGTGGACTGACGCTAGGTCACGAAACAAAAGACTTACTGCGACAAGCCATGAGCACAAAATGGTGCAACTACACTGTGCGACATTGTTTACTAATTTGTAGCGACCTGAAAATTTTGCGTTTTCTTTTAGGTGCAAGATAAAATTCAAGCAACTGTAGGTCTGCATCACTTTCACAATTGGCCGTTGACTTACTCGACACTTCCTGGAAGTAACCGAGCCAATAATAAAACTGTATCTGAATACAGGCCCATTTCACAGTGTCGGCGAGCAGCTAATAAACAGCTGCTGTCTGCACGATTTCACATATATTCTTGGAAGATAACCTACAGGTCATTGAACCCGCGAATTTTTCCGGTCTCTAGTAATTTGTATTCGGAATTCGTATGTGGTTAATACTTTTGGGAATTAATTCAAAGGAATACAACACTGGGTTAAAAAAATAATGTTTACGCCATGTTTGAATATTTGACACCTTTGTATTTCTGCAATAACCTAAATTATGCACTTGTAAATAAATTCAATGGTTCAGCTATGTTGCACTGCCTAAATTGTAGTTTTTGTTGGAATGACATTAAACCTCTTGATTTTTCTCGTCCAGTTATGCTCTGGAAAATAAAACGGTACTAAGGCTTGGGTAATAACAATCATGCTGCCAAAACTTGCAATGAATGAGACAGTAGTTATGCCATTGGCTAATGTCTATAGTCTATTGTGCAATAGTGGCCTTTCTGTGAATTTGACTGTAATATTTTTCCCCACCCAAAATTCACATTTCTACGACATGAAACCAGTCCTTGAGAGGGTGAATTCAGACACAACCCACATAGTTTTCAAAACAAATGTAATGTTTTTATAATATCCAATCCCAGTGAAATATGACATGTACTTGGTCAAGAGTATATAATGAAATTATTTTTCAAAACCAAATTGGAAACTTAACAAAAGTGTTGTTAACGGTAGGGGTTGCAGGTAACTTAATCTTGATTAATACATTTTTTTCATAAAGTTCACAACTGCACATACACCCCTGCATTGTAAGAACACACAAACACCTACACACACACACACAACATAATATACAGTAGTTAAACTATTTATCCAATTTATCCTGATACAAAATTCTGGCTAAGTTACTCCGAGGGAACGAGAGAGGTTTCTTTAATCTGGCTCCGAACCAGCATACAGGTAACAGGTAGGTTATCTAATTAATTTAAGACTCGGTTTATTATTTTTCGCCTTTTTGAAATTCTGAGCAGAAAAACGTTAAATCTGCGATTTTACCTCAAATTCTATTTACTTTACACTACAGTACAGACATGGTGAGTGAGAGATTTCGGTTAGCGCTGGTGAGGGGTGACATGAGGTGGGTATAGAGCAGTACCGGAATGAAAGGGCGGGGGAAACGGGAGATCTCCGAGAAAAACCCACCGACCAACGGCATCGTCCGGCACGATTCCCACATGTGAAAATCCTGGGGTCGACCCGTCGGGAATCGAGCACGGATCGCTTTGGCGGGAGGCGAGAGGTCTGACCATTCGGCCAATGCAGCCCCTACAGACCAGGTGATTGAGTTGGTAATGTGTAATTTGGTCGCAATCTGTCAGGCAAATGAAGAATATAAAAAAAATCGCAATTGATAGAGACATTATTATATGAGGGTTTAAAATTAAATTGAAGTAAGTCACTAATTTGAATACATTGTAGTTATTGTGTATTGGCTTTATTTGTATGCCCCGTGTTTAAATATGAAACGAGTTAATTCAGGGCTGCGTTAACATAATAGAAAATAGTTTTATGAGTTCCTACAAAAAACACTTTATTTTGCAAAACTAAACAATCACGACTTTCTTCACTTTCATTCTAACCCCCTCATACGTTACCAGCTCAATCGCCATATTTGTACTGTAGTGTAAGGATAATATAATTTGCAGCATAGGCGCAAATTTTACCTTTTTTCTCTCAGAATTTCAAAAAAGCAAAGTGTATGCAATATCATAAATGTAAAAAAGCTAAGAAATTTGGGACTGTTATTGTATGAACTCTAAATTGTCCACAAGAACTTAAATTTTCAAGCATGTTATGATGAAAGAATTTATGTGCCAACAAAGCCCCTGTTTCTACATATTTCTGCCTCCACCGAATACAGTATAAATTTTTTGCAATAATTGAATTATACTAACAACTTATAGTACACTGCTGACAAATATAAGGCAGTCTACCAGCTAGTGTACAGTTGACAGCAATATTTGTAACACTGTAAATAAATTGTACAAAACGAGTAACGTTTTTTTTTTTTTTTTTTTTTTTTTTTAAGAATACAAATGTTTTACTTTCCAGGCAATATTAAACGTTTTTCCATTACTTGTTAAACTCACCAAGTGCCAAGAAACTATCTCCACAAGCAACAAGCACAAGTATAAATTATATTCTATATTTACCACAAAATAGTCAAGACAAATAAATTACTAACCACAACATTACAAAAAATTATACATGTCTAAAATAATCTAAAATCCTGGTATTTAAAATGTGAAGAAACTATCTGCAAAAGAAGTAGAAATACATGACCTGATCTTAAATTCAAAGAAGGCACATTCAAAACTAAATTACAATACATTTTGCATTTATAAGTAGCCCCTGTGTTGTTCTTTTATACGCAAATAACTATCTGCATAACACAAGTACAAATATACATACAGAGCTTGATTTTTAACTTTAAAAGAAAAAAAGCAAATTCAAGCAGTACATGTAATATGAATTAAAATCGGTTAAAAAAGCGTACCTGTTGAATGATATTAGTGTCCCTTTGACTGCTTTTTCGTTACAGCTGTTGACAACACATTTCTGGACCATTTTTACAACACGCTACAGCAAATTCAAATGGCATCCATGCGAAAACATGCCACAATCAGCTGTTTAGGGAGCGACGTTGTTTTTGCCTCAATATTTTTGCAGTGTACTGGGTCTACCATAGAGGTAATATATTACTACTTATATCTATGTCCATGGTCTCGTCCACCGACAGCGACTATACCAAAGAGGAAATCACTCGCGCACGACCAAACATGTTGATCGCCAGGCGTTAGTTGCTTACGATTATTCACCGTGTGCAGACTGTTGTGCGTACCTTCAATGTCACGTTCACTCTCAAAATCAGAACAAAAGTTACATATCAGTTTTGTGTTGGAAGTAGAGATGCATCATGCCTCTACAACTACAGTTTATCAGATTATTCCAAACGCGATTATGTGGATGCTGCATGGGAGCAAATAGCTAAAGCTTCTGTAGACAAGGAGAAGTAAAATGTGGCCATTTTTTGACTGTTCAAACCTTAATTGGGTGTTCCGCAATAAATGGTGATTAAAAGTATTTACATTTAACGAATAAAGTTTTGCTAGTTGGAAACATTTTTGAAATAGCTAGGCCTACCATTTCTTGTATAAAGTTAGAAGCATTGTTGCATAAAATGCTATTGCTTTTGTTAAGAAACTATATAAACAAAGAACCCCTACTATGTTTGATTTATTTGCTAAATTATATTAAGGCAAGGCTTCTTAAACGATTTCGTAAACACAATATCACTGAAAATAATACTTCCACTGAAAAGACATGGAAGAACGCGGCTTCAAAAAATAGTATGATAGATAATCGGTACAGTTTGTACCTGACATTCTTTCTGGGAATGTTGGTGCCTCTGGAACAGCCTCTCCAATTTAGTCGGGAACATTTTCTTCGTCGTCACGGTCATGCGAGTTGTACGTAGGTCGATAAATAATTCCTTCTTTCTTTCTGATAAAATTGTGAAGCACACACGCTGCACAAATTAGGTTATTTACGGTTGTTACACTCCAACTTGATATAGGAACGGAAAGCACTGCAAATTTGCTGGTCAACGTTCCAAAAGTACATTCGATACTTTTGCGTCCTCTACTGAGTCTGTAGTTGAAAACTCTTGTTCTATTGTTTAATGCTCTTCTCGGATAGGGACGCAACATATTTTTTCCAATTGGGAACGCTTCGTCCGCGACAAAGTAAAACGGAACTGTTCTTCCACTTCCATCGTTTATTAGCTCCTGGTCGTTTGGCAAATTAAGTCCATTTTCATCTTTCTGTATAATCTTTAGTCTTGATGCCTTAAATACGCCTCCATCATTATTCCGACTAGCAATTTCGTACCACCTCTTTTCATGCTGTTTTGCAAAATCTGGGTGTACCCAAAATCATTTCCGTTTGTTTCGTATGTATTAATTACATCCTCTTCCAATGAAGATATGTTCGCAACTATTCCTAAATTGATTTCCTTGGTGGACGAGGAAGCACGAAACCAATCGTACGCGATCGGTCGCCAGCAATCAGTCGTCTACGATTGGTTTCCTCGGTGGACGAAGGGCCTAAGTGTTTATTACGGAACCTTGTGTTGAAGATGGCAACTCTTTAATTCACCTAAGAGAGTATCTTAGACCTAAATTTTACTACGTAAACAGTCCCAGCAAAGCACATTAGACGAAATCCGAAATGTAGTTGTGTATCTGTCACATGCTTTCACCGTCATCATATTTCTCGGAACATGGCAGCGGGAAATTTTAGTCTCTATCTTAACTCTTTGCATCATATAAGATATCTATAATGCCAGGATAGACAACTAGAATTGTACGTTGTGTTGATGTGGAATGTTCCGACTCTTCCTTCACAACCACATGACAATCTCGTAACTAAAAGAAAGTCATACACCAAAACCAAAATAACATGAATTGGTGGCCTCAGAAGATGTTATCGTCGGAGTCTACATTTCCCTTGAGCTTATTCCATTTTTTAAATATTTTGTATCGTTTTTTTAAATTTTTTATCGTTCCATATTTTTTCAAAGCTTGGACTTCTTACTGCATTTCTGTTAGGCGCAGGACTTTTGTAAATTGGATGCGACTTATACACCCTAATTATAACGCATTGGAGAAAGAAACCATTCGTAAGACTATAAAAAATATACGTTTTTAGAAATACTCACGAATTTGTGGTCAAAACTAAGTTCGTCAAACGCTGACAAATAATTAAGCAATCTCACAGAAATGTATCCGACGCCCTGATATTAAACAAGAGGAAAAATATATATACGATGTTTCAGAAATACTTTAACAAACTTGAAGGGTGGGTTCCTTACATCAAAACAAGAAAAAAGTCAGTAATGACATGGTCCGGAAATCCTTTGTTTTTGAGTTACTATGGAAGTTTAGTTTAATGTGTTGCATGTAACCGGCAGTAAACTTAATGTTTTCGGATGATGACTTGTGTTATGGATAATGCCCTCATTTGTATCCTCTATGGTATGCACGATCTGGTGTGTGCATGTATTCGAGGAAGTAAAAGTATGTCATTTCTAACATTTACTGGCAGTTTCTGATAATAGTATCGGCGAAACTGTCATATACACTGTTAAAAATTTCCGTAAATTCACGGAAATATTTACAGAAAAGTACTGTAATTTTACGGAAGTGGCTTCCGTAATATTTTGTTTACGGAAATATGTCCGTATTGCCAGTTTACGGATGTTTGACCGTAACTTTCCATGAATTCATGAAAATATGTTTCTGAAATTTGAAAGCTTATTTTACGGTGTTTCTTAAAAAAAGTGGTATTAATAATCACTATGAATCCTGGATGTCAAATACAAAAGTTGTATCTTTTAAAGTTGATATCTTACCACTGCATGGAACTCATAAACCCATATAATGTGACTGATTAGAGCTTCTGCCTGGCAATTATAAGGTCGTGGGTTCAAAATCCAGCAACTTCGAAAAATTTTTCAGGTTACTAAATAGTGCGTCAGAATCTCGATAACACATAGTTAATAAGAAAATGTAGTATTTCTAGAAAATGGAGTGCTAGTAGATTACAGAAATTCAATTTTTTTTGCGGAAAACGGATTGTCCGTTATTTTACGGAGGGTTCCGTTATCAAGAAAAACTGAGGGTCCGTTACTTTACGAAGATTTCTGAAAAAGTTTTTGCCAGAACTTTTCCGTGATTTCACAGAAATTTTTTCTAACAGTGTACTCAGAAACTCACGGTAAATGTTCGAAATGTCATCCTCTTGCTTCTTCACACACATACACACGTCGGATCATGCATTGTCGCATACTGTCAAATACTTCCACATCCGCTATAGATGATGCACATGAGGGCGTTAGCATATCGTATCTATAACATTATTCATTTAACTAACAATATTACTTTTACTACTGGTTATCTTGCTACATATTGGCTTAAACTTCCATTAACTACAAAACTAAGGATTTTCGGACTTATGTTTACAGGATTTTTTATTGTATTTGTGTATGTGTGCGTATGTATATATATACACACATACATACCCGCACTCATTTTTCTTATTTAAATGTAGGCTTACTAGTATATGACTTCATGGTCAAGAGTGGTGACTGGTGAGTACTACAGTGATCAATTGTACAAAGAAATTCGTTAAACATAAATGATACATACAGGATAATATTGCCTTCGTTGTATGTAAACCACGTGTTTTCAGCTATACTGAAGAGAAATACAATTATTGATTGAGTTTTAACTAAGGATAGTGAATATGCAGTAAATGTTTGAATATGCCAATAAAATATTGAAACGTGTCTTTAAAAAATCTAATTAAAATCGTTCTTTATGTTATTTTTTTTTTTTTTTTCATTTTCGTTCCTAAGCAAAAATAAAAGTTTGGAATATATTTTGTAAATATATTGACACGTGTTATTTTCCGCCATTTCTCGTTGACGAAACATATGTTACCGAAACTCAAGTTTCACATGGGGACTGTGGTTGGCGCAGTGGCACTCGTCTTCCACCAAGGCGATCCGGTTCCGATTCCGTCTGGGGTCGGTCCTCGGATTTTCGTATGTGGGAATCGTGCCGGATGATGTGTGCGGGTGTTCTCGGGATCTCCAGTTTCCTCCCGCTCCATTATTCCGACGCAGCTCCATAAATAATGCCACCCATCATCAACGCTGAAGAGCTAGATTTTAAGTTCTGACCAAAAACCCTTCAGTTACAGTTGAACATTGTGGTGTAAACACTTGGCGCAGACCTTGATTTCGAAGCAGTTTTTAAATGAATATATGAGTCAACGTGCTGGTATAGACAGTTCAAGGTAAAGTAAGCGCTTTTGAATGCCTAGTTAGTTAATTTCTTTATGGTAATTTTGTCAACATATCCGTTATTTTTACATACGCTGTTGTGGGCGAATGTTGCCGTATTGCAGACAGTCCCACAATAAAACACAAAACAAAGGAAAAACAGTCAGTAAGCTGTAGTCAACAGGCATATAACATACAGATAATTCCTGAAAGGAATGTACTGATATCCCAGAAGACGACACAATTACAATAAACAGATAAAAACGATAAAAAATTAAGAAGTGGAATATAGTCGGCTGGAGAAAGACGACACAAAAAAAAGATAGACAAAAAATATAAACCAACAAAAATGGGGTGTGTGAAAAAGGCACCAAATGGATGAACGACGACGACAATACAAATAACGAGAGACACGAATGGATGTGAACACAGACAAGACACAGCACAGACAACAACAGGCGAAAAAATAGAAGGCTTCTCAAGACAACAGATGCGAAGTTTCAGGAGCTAGTATCTGTTCCCGTCTTCAGGCGCATGCGCAGACTGAGAAACTCTAGCAGACTGATTGTCTATTGTTTTGCTAACAAATGGTTTCAAAAAAATAATCTGCGATGCTAATTTTGTATCTTCCCGCCACTTGTTAACATGAACATGGTAATGTAATAACATGGTGGCCACACAAATCTGAATTTTAAATTCAAGAACATTTCCAGGATTTCAAGGACAAAAATATCAATTTTCAAGAAAAGAACAACTGTACTTCCTATATGGACATGGCCAACAATATTTACTAGGGATACCTTAAATTTATGAAAAATCTTTCGTTAATATATATGTTTGTCAAATATACTACACACACACAAAAACGCTGTATTTAGACACCAAATTACCTCCGTGAAATAATTTTTTTCCCCCAATTTTAATACAGATATACACATGCTTACAGTAAAATAGTTTTATTGCAGAGCTAACTGCTACCACGACAGTTGGAACAAGGTTATCCGACCAAATACATTGTATCTGAAACCCAAGACGCTGAAATAATATCCTGTGAACACTAAGTATCTCGAGGTTATTGTTACCATGTTGTAAACTTTGGTTACGTTTCAGGTACATATAACAAATATATATATGCTTCAATGGAAGTACATCTTGAAGTGTATAAAACGGACAATTATTCAACTTTCAAACAAATAAAAAAACTCAAGGACAAGTATGGAAATTCAAGCATTTTTCCAGGATTTTTTAAGAACGTATCAAAATCAAGGACAATTCAAGCTTTTCAAGAATTCAAGGACGTGTGGTCACCATGAATAAGCACTGTGTATACATTTCACTGACTGAAAAATCAACATCTGAGGCCACAATAAAATATAATTTTTAATAATATTTTGACAGAACGGTTTCCACTTTAACGTGAACAGTCTGTGTCACAGTTTGCGTCCCGTTGTCTCGAACTATCAGATCGTCGCAGTCTTCCTGCGTCATTGCATACATTACGTAATCGAGGGACTGGTGAGTCAGACTCTTTAGATAAGTTCTCGAGGGCAAGACTCATGACAGTAGAGGCGATGAGACAAGTGGTAAGCGAGAGAAAGTCAACCCTATAGTGCTACCGCTGTCTGAGACCTCGATTGCACTTGTTTTATTCCGTTTAGCGTATACAAAATACGTAGCGGTGGCACCGTTATGTTACTATGGCAAGTATGAATCTACTTTCACATTTCACAAATCTCTCTCTCTCTCTTTCTCAAGATGTTTACGGGGCCGCGGTGGCCGAGGGGTCAGACCTCTTGCCTCCCACCAAGGCGATCCGGGTTCGATTCCCGGCGGGGTCTGTTTCAGAATTTTCGCATGTGGGAATCGTGCCGGACGATGCCGCTGGTCGGTGGGTTTTCTCGGGGATCTCCCTTTTCCCCCGCCAATTGCATTCCGGCGATGCTCCATACTCACTTCATATCACTCTTCACCAGCGCTAAAGACCTCGATGTTAAGCGCTGACCAAAACCTCTTCACTCATTCAAGATATTTACTAAAATTGATAAGAATTTGTCAGTTTTTGCTGAACTGTTTATTATTGTTTTGTCAATGTTATTGTGGCTGTTATCGTTGTTGTTGTTCTTATGATCTTTGAAAGAACTGTGCAATGAGAGTGCATGACTGGATTTATTTGCTTGGGCATATTCCATTGCGAAATAATTGACTGTCAAAAGAAAACTAATGATAAGACAAGAAAACATAAATAAGCAGAGTATACTTTAGTCGTCAGGGTACATACACAATATGAAATTCCAAAACTGTAATTTCGCCAGATAAAACAAGGAACAAAACAGAAAATAAAATAAATACAAATATAAAAAGAAAACCTAAGTTGACATGCTACACAACGATGAGATGAAATAAAAGATAAACAGAAATATCTCGCACTCGTGTTCCTGAACCCTGTGTGACTACCTGATGACGGGAATAGATTCCAGTTCCCGAAACGTCGTTAATACTGACTTTTTGGAAAAATACTGTGTTTTGTTTCGTCTCATCGTTGTGTCGTTTGCTGTATTTCTGTTTGTGTTTTTGTTCTTGTTCTTGTTCGTTGACTCATCACTTGACGATGTTAAGCAGAAATGAACCAACTTACAGTTACTTGTAACTGAGATATTCAAGGGCAACGTTATGGTATCAACAGCTGTTTGTGGATTATTTTTCTTCAAGTGCTATGATGCAATTTTCGTTCTTTATTTCTATGATACCGTTGGTTTACTTCTAGAACCTCGTAAGTCCAGATTTTACAAATTTTATACTCCAGGTAAATTTGGTGCTAATTTTTATGGCGCTTGTAGTGTTAAAATATGCTAAATCTACTGTACATTGGCTTTATTCTATGCTCAAATAAAAAAAACGTACCTATGGTGTAGCATGACTACGAAGATGTTCTTTTTGCTCTCTTGTAAAATTGGCTTAAATGGACCTACGAGGTATTATAAGTAAGCATTTCGGACAGTACCTTCTACTCTGTATGATCATCTGAAAATAATTTACATTGTGGGGTTGTTTCCCTTTTGTTCAAATACTTCCAATTAAAAAATATATACGTAAAAACATAGGGACACATTTCATACACCTTCTGTAAAACTATTTACAAGTTCAATTATAGAAAACAAAACGCTCGGGAACGGTTGTATGGGGTTTACCCTGAGATAAAGGACTTGTCGCGGATTATAGAGCGGCATGACTCGGGGCCCAGCAGCCGCTGTGCCATGATATGCCGGGCCGCGCAGCTGTCGACGGAGGCACGTGAAACATTGATAGATAAGACAACACGTCCATAGGTCGATATATCGCCGCGGTTCGCAAGTCAGCTTCAGTTAACTGTGCTCCGTTCACTGACGCCCGTGCGGCAAGCATGCAGTCGGAGGTGAGTCGCTCTCCTCTGTGTGTGTTGCATGATGTGCTGGTGCTTGGTCGCTTCTCAAGTCTCTCGGTGCGCGCAGCAAACACGTCGTCATTAGGAAAAGGAACCAGTGTAGTACATGCTAGAATCTACTGCCATGTGTGTACTCACTCGAGCCCTGACCATTTGTACATTAGCTGCTACTTACTGGAACCGCAGACAATGGACGAGTACACTAGGTTTGAGCATAGATCGGGGGATTCTATAACATGCAGGCCATCGAACTCGCTCTAATTTTTCCTTTTTCTAACAATCGTCTTTCATTTACGTGCGTCAGCGTGAGTCGATTCACTGCTAGAAGTGGCATGGTCTTGAATTACACTCAGCGACCTAGAAATTCCTCGAGTTCATTTGAAGAGTAGATTAAAATATTTTAGGAGGTTACCAGCACTGGTGAGGGATGTTGTACAAAAGGCGAGTCGGGAGCAGCGCAAGAGCGAAATGGAGGGGAAACCGAAAAAAAAAAAAAAAAAAAAAAAAAAAAAAAAAAAAAATATATATATATATATATATATATATATATATATATATATATATATATATATATATATTCCGCCAACCAACGGCGTCGTCCCGCACTATTCCCGCGTGTGAAAAATCCGTCGATAATAGAACCCAGATTTTATTTGAAGAGAAACTGGACTTCGATCGCATGTACCTGTGAGTTACTTTTGTCGGAAAATAGACGACTGTTTATGAAAATCCTTCTTTAGGACTCTGAACTAATAGCTTAACTGTACGGAAGCAATCATGAACCCCCCGTTGCATTCTAATGAACAAGAAGTTGGCAGCAGTGCGTGTACAGGCCTGTGGAGTCCTCGAAATTTCCAGATCTCTACTCATCAGTAGGGCCATGAACTTTTCGCGAAAAGAATTTTGCCTCCGTTTGTATCAGTGCCTTGCGCGCACACCTGCATTTCTGCTTCATGGCTAGTTATTGGGTGATTTAAATCTTACGTATTTTGAAGTTTTAGCCACAAATTCCAGACGTGTGGTGTTGCAGTTACCTTATTGTGATTGGTACAGTTAAATGACAAACGTCACTACTTGAAGCCACGCTGCCAAAAACCATGAAGCATAGGTACAGGTGTGCACGTAAGGTACTGAAACAAAGTGGGGCAAATTTATTTTCTTGAAAACTTCATGGTCCTAGCCATCAGTAATAATTAGAACCACGAGTTAGTCACCAAAAAGATTTCTTGCAAAATTTATTTCAGTGACTTTACGTGCACATGTTAAGTGTGCGTAGTGGATAAACAAACGCTAAAACATCAATTGATTTCTACGCTTTATTCGAAGCCAATACGGATAAAATACTCAATGATAATCCTAGATAACGGTATTTGCCAACTTTACGAGTAAATATGTATTTAGAATTACTCATTCGTCACGCGTGATCTCTTGCTTCGCAGTAAAATACACGAGGTTCCGGCGTCAGAGATAGTGCCCCAGAAGTTCGTAACACTGGAAATAATTTTGTTTAAAACGTTGGCTAAAACTATTGTCTAGGATTGCTTTTGCTTAATTTTCGCAAATTGGCTTCAAGAAACCTACAGTTATAGATTAGTGCCTTTAGCGTTGAATTATGTACCAAGCCCTTTCAATGACTATTAGTAGTGCGTCTTTGTTCACACGTCTCTGATATGACTGCAACTATCAGAATATGGTTATTGTGACACAACTAGTCTGTGATCTGCCAATAGAACCGCAAATTAGCAGGGGTTAAAAACATCTTATCACTGATCATCAAGCAGAGCTTCAGACGTGCACATACGGCATATTTTCGCCAGAAACTCGTGATTCGAGTAATTATGCGAATTCGGTTACCGGCGGTTTAATGCATGATACTCTGTGGATCTCTGGCTATACCTGTCAGTCAATTTGTAATTTTTTCTTCGCGTGTTAATATAAACATAGCAGGGTTGATAGCAAGTAAAGTAAATAGATCGATTCAACTGTACTAGGAAGGTTACGTCTGACGCCACAACAAAATCATTATTATTAATGTTAATAATAATAATATTTGATCTTCAAAAATAGTATCTTAAAAGATAATAGTGGTATAGTGCTTTACGAAAGCATGCCACGCGCAGGTCCTGAAATACTAAAACAAACGTAAACCTCTGATACTGGCTGCCAGCTCAGAGGCAGGGATAACTGCACCTATTGCTATCAACATGAGCAAGCTACAAAGAAGTCTCCTCGCTATGGAACTGTATCGTAGTGGCTGGTGTGAAACTGGGGAGACTTAATTTAGTAGTCAAGAATTTATTAATTATATTTTAGATTGTTTAATTACGTCATCCGGTTTTATGCCGTCCGGTTAAATAAGGGACAGCTTACAAACAATATGAACCCAAGTAAACGACACAAACGTCCATGCTGGTGCTGGGATTCGAACCCAGGACCTCTCGCAAAGTAGGCTCGCATGCTACCGACTACGCTACGGAGGCCGACAAATATTCAAGAAGAAGAAGTACGCCGTTACTGATATGTAAGTAGGTAGTAGGGCTAAAAATTTTTATTGACGCAGAATAATGTAAGATTGACCCACTGTATCATATAATCAAAAACAGGAAGGGAACCGACCATGGTACGTTTTAAGAAACCATCCGAACTTTCGGCAGGTGTGATTTCAAAATACAAAGGGGGATCAAAGTCATGATTGCCGGACCATAGGCCTATGCATTTAACCCGGGTCTTCCAATGCGAATCCAATGGTTTACCATTGTGTGCGTTTTTTCCGGATGCTTGTAATATTTCGGAGGCTCCGTTCAAAAGGTAACTTAAAAAAATTGTTTTGAGCAAAATGCATTAAGGGCGCCGTCTACTCGCGCGTGAGAGGCTCAAAAGCGACGGACCAGTAAGGCCGCGCATCAAATGCCGCTTCGCCTCAACGAGCCAAGCGATGAACTAGCGTGCAAGGTTCCTGCCGAACCGTTTTTACTATAGGACTTTAAGCTGTGACCATATAGTTTTATCTTACGCAACGAAAGGGAAAGAGTCACTCTACAGGTCTATAATATTCAGAATATCGTGAAAATGATTACTCTCATATAAAAATCAGCGTCAAAAGTCCCGATTCGGTCACTTTCACATTCAAAAAAAATACTTGTTAGGAACGATAACAGTTAATGGCAATATTATAGACCTGTACTAAGATCCTTAAATGCTTTTCGTAGCCTAACTGCGTGACAACATGTTGAATGGTTTTCGAATGAAATCAGGATTGTTAAAGGTCTGCGCGCCTCTTCACGATTATAGTAGACGGTGCCCTTAAAAGTGTTGACGGAATAAATAACCAGCTATTTAAGGTGGAAAAATGTTTATAGTCTACCTTTCATGAAATTATCACAGTTGAAGTAAAATAACATTATTGTTCTTTAGTGTTAAACAGAAATAAGTAATATATTACTTTAATGAGTGAATTTACGAGTTTTTTTTTTTTTTTAATTTGTTAGTGTACCTCTCTCTATATAAGTTGCCAATTTTTTAGTTGTCTAAACTGTGTCATTGATTTAGTGACACGAAATACATTTACGGCAAAGGTAAATAACATACCGTACCGAAATAGTTTGGCGCTGAGAAGAACGTTTCTAGGTTGGAAAATGCCAATGTGTAATTTTTAAAAATTCTTACATTTTGATGTCGATTATATTCGTAATGCATATTTCGACCAGGCTAACACACTTACCGTAGTATCGCCTATCGCATGTATGATCTATTATATGGGGTGTAATCTAACAGATATCTTTGTTCTTCAAGCTACGTTTAACATTCACTCGTTTTTATTACTCTTACGATAAATGTACAGTACTTAGTTTATATGGGTTCATGTAAAGTCTACTCACGCTAACGTGAGTATGAGTAAAGGTAGGGACCTGAAAAATGTCGCCTTTTCTTTTTTTCGAACAAAAGCTAGAATTCAAACGATTGTAAGTTAGTGTAAACCCGCAATTGGCCCTTGACTTATTTGCCACCTCCTGGAGCGCGCTGAGCCAATGATAAATAAACAACTGAATGTGTGGTAGCACTGTGTCAGCGAGCAGCCAATGTGCAGCTGTTACCGGCTGTTCTGCGAACCCGTGTGTTTTTCCGGTTTCTAATAGAAAGTCTTTAGTTCTGTGCTCGATGAAAGTATTGTTGACAACACTGAGTTAATTATCGAGGACCTGTGACCTTCGTGTGGCCGTTTACTATGACGGTCTTCGTCTCAGCAGCAAATACGTTTTCTTATGGGAGAGCTTGGCACAAGGAAAATTTCTGCCACTAGTTTCGCTTCAATCGCTGTGTACCAGATAAATACGAAACCGTAGTAAAATTAAATTTATATGAATTTGGAAATGATAGAAGTAGTTTAATATTAAAGTGAAAAGAAACATTTCGCGTTTTTAACTATCAACTTAATGTAACTTAAAATTCAGGAAAGCTCTGTGATTGGTCAGTCTGGTGCACTACCGATACCAGCGTTCAGGTGGCAGAAATTTTCCCTGTGACAAACTTATAACATTGGTCATTCTAACTTGTAGTAGAATTAACCTTACCCATGGCCGACTTCTTTCCTAGTTTCTGTCCTTGTACCGGTACAGAGTTGTGCGTGTCACCTTCTCTAATGACCTCGCTGTAGACAAGTCGTAAAGCTCATTACAATTAAATATCAGCAGCGATATTTAGAATAGTGGCTATATTTTCGTTATAAGTGATTTACCAAATAATTCCTCTTTCCGATGATGTTTGCAGCTGATGTCGATGAAGATTTTCCACTGTATATTACGTGCGGATTCCTAGTAAGTTAAGGTTGTATGTCCGCTTTCTTAACGTATAATAAAAACCAAGGATGTTTTGTGCCAGTAGATGTAACATTACATAACATGAAATGTTTGCTTTATTGTTATATTGTCAAGGAAATTCGAACTATAGCTGGGTATTTTATTAAATTGCTCAGGTTTCGTAATGGCTCTCAAACATTTTGAGTTGCGTTAATTTACCCTTGGAACTGTTCTAGTCTTACAGTTAACTTACGTAAGAACGTACATCCCGCTCCCTTTTACTTTTTCATGCCTGCTTCTTATCAAACCCGATTATCTAGTTAGAGTAAAATGGTCGACGTTAGTAAGCCGAGCAATTCTGTTCTTCTCCGATAAACCACCGTTGTGAAATACGTACCTACAAAATTAGTGTACAAGTAATGATTCAGGGAGGAATGTATGTGTAAATTGAACGTTATCAAAATTTATGGCGATGTTTACAGCGTTCTAAAACTTTGTTCGCAGCTTTACTTGAGCAACACGTCGTAATTGGCGACTACATTTAGTCGTCATTGTTTCAATATAAATATCCTATCCATAGCATAAAACTTTTTAGCGGGTACAAGATTGTAAGCAAATACATAAAATGGCTCAAAATGGTATAGGACATTGCTTATTATGGACTGTAATACAGCACCGTTCAATTTGGAAAAAAATAGAGTTAGACCGTCAGCACTGATCTTGCACCCGTTGGTCCGACAATTATTATTTCGGTTTGCCATAGTTTCTAAACCGCTAAAGGCAAATATTTGGATGGTATCATTATACATACATTTTGCCACATCTCTTCCTGCACGCCCTGTTTCTTTGGACATTGGTTTCGTCTCTATAAACATTGCTCTCGACATGATATTCAACTCTACTTACCTGATTACACAAATGTTTGGGGGGGGGGGAACTTTGTGAAGAACACCAAGCCAAATAATATTTGACTGAAACTCGTGAAGGCAACAGAAGTATATAACTAATGACCCAAGTTTTGCTTCTTTGTAAGCCGAAGCGGTTATTTCGCTGCTGATGACAGACAGAATATTCGGATTTGCTGCCCGCTCCACAGCGGTATATTGGTCAGACCACTTGCTAATCTCCAAGGCGATCCTTTGATTTTCAGCGGGGTCATCCCGTTTTGACATTTGGAAAAAGTTGCTGTTTCTGCCGTTGGCCGACGTATTATCTCGAGGATATTCTGTTTCATCTCAGACTTGCACTCCGTCGCTGCACCGACCCTCATCTCGTCTCACTATACCCATTCTTCGGATCGAGTAAGGTGGCGCAAGTCGCTCCAGGTAATCGCTGGGATGATTCTTTAACACATGCCTTGTTTGATTCCTCTCCCAGTTCTTGTCCTTCTGTATAGTTGTGCGTAATCGTCTCCAGTGACCTCGCTGTCGACGAAACGTAAAACCTAATAAAATAATATCGTTTATTTGGGCTGGCTGGGAGACGGACTGTTTGAGAGACAGGACATGCAGTGACTCAAAACTCCCAGTATGTTCTTTGGAAAACGTTCACACGGCGTGACAAGAAGTTAGCTCTAATAGGTTGACATGTCCGCCAGCAATATTTTTTATATCAGAGAGTCTGAGCCATGCAATCATACAAAATATGGAGTGATTATACACTAACAACAAAAATATAGAGTGTAGGGAAACATATGGATTGAATTTTACGACAAAAAAATTACACGAAGCAGGTAAGGTAAGGAGTAGGTTGCTCGTCTCGCTGACAGTAAGGTTATTAGAGATGGTGAGATAGCAACTTGAAACAAAGACAGGAAGCAGGAGAGGAATCGGCCACGACCTTTGGTAAGGAACCTTCCCAGAAGTTGCAGGAGCTATTTCGGGAAACCATGGATCGTAGAAATCGGAATAACCGGATACGTTAATAGAACCCGAAACCTCCAGAATGTGAGTCCAACTAGTTACCCATGAACCACCTCACTCGGAACGCATGTTGATAATACGACGCACTATACTTCTTCACATCACGACTATCAGTGGAGCTGTTTATTACGGATGTTTCCTGCCCATTGCGTAGATAAGAGTTACTGGATTTAAATATATCATTTGTGTAATAATATTACGCAATACTTTATTCTGTACAAATATGATACAATGGACAATCAAGTTATACCAATATTGTATCGTACTAAACGCAACCCTGCGTGATGGTACACGTATAATCCAACCTGCAAACATCATTACCTTACGTCAAATTATATCCTATACATTGTTTCTTTATATACAGCTTCAAACCGAACTACATTCACTTTTCTTTCAACTTCTTTCGAGTTTTTCGGTCTGTTCAAGTAGATAAATTTCGTAATTCAATATCCCTGACGGATGAAGTTCAAGTACTTGTAAGACCGCAGATTTTTGTGCTATAAAATGATTATTTTTACTACGTCCTGGAGGAATGAGTTATCGAAATCGGTGAATCGTGTGCAACTCTGCAAGGTCAGCCACAAATTAGAAAATTGTATTGGTTCGAATATGTACAAGGCTATGGCAAGTTTGCGTGCGACGGAACTAGGTACAAATTGTTTACTGCGAACTATGAGTACTTCCGAAACAAACCTTTGAGAATAAAATCTCAGAATGTTAAAATTTTAACAATTTAATTGACTGTAAATAATGCTACGAATCGTAAATGGTTGCCAAGTTGTTTAATGGTACTTGTTGTATACAAACCAGTGTCTCAGACTAAATAGTAATACAGACGTGAAATAACGTGGCAGCTTATTTGATACGGGTAACCATCGCCGAAAGAAAAATGCATAACGGATTCATACCGGGAACTGATAATTTCTCTGAAATATTCTTGTCATGGGGGTTAGTGGTTTAGTAAAATATTTTGTGAACATAGTACTGCAATGGCTTATATCTGCAACGTTGCACTGTATCATTTAACCCTGTTCCAAGAATCTTGCAAAGATTTTATATACTAGGTCACTGCATCGCTGTAGAAACCGCGATTTGGTATCGTAACTGCCCATAAGGTCACTGTGCAAGGGATACCATCACGTTTAGATTTCTCCAGATTAATAAATCGATTCGTTTGATTTAGTGACCGTTAGGTTACACGTCTATATATTTTAACTGCTTCCGTTTCTTCAATATCTGCTAGATTTGATGAAAGTTTGATACAGTTAAGCCTGGATTACAAGATTAAAATAATTGAATCATCACTATTTTATACTGTTCATCAATCACGTTTGTGCTATGTAGGATCTGCTCCTAACACTTCCTACCTCCATGCTGCAAAGGTGCAGTGCTTGGGAATGACAGTCCCATTACCCGTCCACTATTGATAGTTTATCACAGCCCGTCTCTTTTCTACGATCTGTTCACGGGGCCTCGTGAATACGAGCAAAACCTAATGCACTGTCCGGTACATGCCGGCACTGTTGCATTCTTCCTTCGCTGGTTCACTCGAGAGTACATTTTCCTCTTACAAAAAAAATAGTTCTGCCAATTTTCTAATTATGACATTTCAAAGTAAAATTTTGACTGATTTTCATTCATGCACGCCGCGAAAATCAATAAGCGTAATGAAATAAAATATTTCACGTTGAAACTGCGTGTCACGGGCTACGTCTTCAAGTAACATAAATCCATAAAAAAATATATTTGTATATTAAAAAAAGTTGCAAAACAATTCCAATTTTCATACATTAAAAAAAATAAATAAAAACAATGGTGTAGTGAGCTTTTATATAGATCAAGCTGCAGCATGTGACATTTAGTTTCGTTGTGTTTATTGGTTTTCAAGGTACGTATGAAGTGAAAATATGTTGATTTTTACTTTGAAATGTCGTGATGGGAAAAGTGGCTTGAGCGAATTCTTTTTATAAGAGGAAACTATACTTCTAAGTAACGTTTAAAAAACTTACACTATTTCATACAAATATAAAATTATGATTTTTCTCCACTAGAACACCCTTAAGGTACGTAAGGCGAAACAAGGCTTAGTGTACACTCCGTGCATGTTATTGTTCTGTAACATTCTATAACATGTAACTAAAAAAATGTACTAGCCCGTGTTGGTAGTGGGGCGGTATACGTTTACAAGTGTTAGCACGTTATATCCCTATTTATTTATTTTATTTTAAATACATTTATGTGCGCTAATTTTATTTTATTGATAAGAGTCTTACAAACAATTTTCTCCGTTCAGTCGGCACAGGTAAACAGTTCTTAGACCTCCGTGTTACACACGTTTCTTGTTGACTACAAACTAAGTCGAGAATTGAAAACTAAATATTACTTAGCTTTCGATTTAGAGTTATAACTTCGTTTCGATTATGTGAAAAGTAAAGTGCATGGTTGTTTACATTACCTGTTAAAAACCAAATTATAGTTAGATTTTAAAACATAAGTCTGTGATTTGCCATAACGCGACTTCAAGCGGTGACCCTGTCATGTATGGTTTGATTATAAAGATAAACGTTTGACGCGTATCATAAGACACCTCTAGAGTTATTGCAAGAGACCCGGAAATTTCGCGGATTAATTTGAAGACAACTTAAACGTTCACGTTGTGTAGGCTACTGTACGTGTGAGTTACTACTCGACCACGACAACTAGTCCTCCCGCGAGGGGAAGAAACGTGGCGCCAGTAGGTAGACACGTCACAGGAAGGGGAAGTGTACTGCGCCTTACATGAGTTCATGGCACACGGTCAATGGGAGACGTAGCGCTGCGAAAACCAATCCAGCTGCCTGTGCCACAGTATTATGACCGGTGCTGTGGTGCTTCACACCAGTTGCGCGCGATGATCAAAGACAATTCAGCGGTAGTTCGCTGTTCTCCCGATTGAGTCACTGTTTATTAAACGTGTCCTTGAGGACTCTCAACCAATAGCAAATCTGCATGAGAATACTCACTGACTACCCGAAACCACTCACTGGAACAGCAACCAATGAACAATCAGCTGAAGAGAGCATGTACACAGGACTCTGGAGTCCAGCAGGCTGGTCGTTGAACCCGCGACATTTCCGGGCCTCTAGTTACTGCACTAAAATTTTTAACAGGTAAAACTGACTCTGAAGACGACCTCAGAACGCTAATATAAGACTAGGGCGTGTAACAATATTCAAACTAGATTTGCAAACAGACATCTTGCAGGCACGTGGGATGGCTTTTAAGAAAGCATGTTTTTTCGTGACACTCTGCAGAGCTCGCGAAGAACTCAGGGGCGTCATTTCAGGTTTTTCCAGGGGGGGGGGGCAAGATTTTGTTTTCTGACGACAGTGACCTCGTTGCATATTTTTTATTAATTAACCATATATAAATTAGATACTTTAATAATAAAACTTCAGTTTTATGTCCTTAAGTTAGCATAATTTACATTTAAAAATACAAAAACTATATTTATACACATAAAATTCCAAATCCAGGGGGGCATTTGCCCCCCCCCCTGTAGACCCAAATGACGCCCCTGGAAGAACTATCTTGGTAACACACTCAAGTATTGTAAATACTGCATGAAAAAAGTTACTTGCTCCGTTGCTATTTGTTACATGTTCTAGACTTCAATAAAAGAATAAATACTTTGAGCATTACCAACCGATGCATAACACAGCAGTTTGATTATTTAGGAAGGCATAAAAAAAACTTTCTATAAACACCAAATACTTGGAGAAGATGACTAACTAAACAAAAATAGAAAACATTTATGTGATAGCACCCGTTAATTTACCAAAGGCCTAGCCGACTCTGGGTAAGTACACATAGGTTTTATATCTGAGATGGAAATTAATATAAAATAAATATCAACGCGACTAGGACGGGTGCCTAGTACGTTATTTAAATAGGCCTATGTGTATTCAGCATTGTATTAGTAAATACGTTTTTTTACGTGCGTCCAATATGCTGATTTACAATAAGTGAAGTGAAGACACTTGAGAGAAGAGTGGTATGTCAATGTCAACACCCAACGCTCATTAAAACCATTGTTCCCGATCCCTGCAACATAATAACTAAAAACGGTCTTTGCTGCCGTAGCTAAGCTGCGCTAGTCGGAATAATTAGAAAAGATGTAGCAGTGTATTGAACTTTACTACATAGTTTCCACTAATTTGGTCGCTGCTTAAGGTGGACGTCTGCCTAGGCCACCGAATGACGTGCAGTACTTCGTTCGATACAAGTTTATTTGCAAACTATTCACAGCACGTGTGTGCATCCATTTCAAGCCGAGCATTCATCTTCAAAGTTTATTTTCACGCTTCTAAAAATTGGAGTTTTTGCAGTCCTTTTTGGGTACGGTAATATAAGCGCAGAATCTTTTAGAACGTTTAGGTGTGCATAGTACAACTTCATATTTAATATTACGTCATAGGCGAGTTGTCAGTGAGAAGACTGCACAACAGACAGTCTTGTGACTTGCGCCTACGTGCTAGGGGAAGACGTGATGCGCGTGGGTCGCGATGGCCGAATGGTCAGACCATTCGCCTCCCACCAAGACCCGGATCGGGCTCGATTCCCGGCTGGGTCGGCCCCGGATTTTCGCATGTGGGAATCGTGCCGGACGATTCCGTTGGTCGGCGGGTTTTCTCTGGGATCTCCCGTTTCCTCCGCCCCTTCATTCCGGCGCTGCTCCATACTCACCTCATGTCACCCTTCACCAGCGCTAAAGACCTCGATGTTAAGTCCGCGTGTCATGTCGTCCTTACAGCTTCCGCACTTCTAAACCACCTTAAAGTCCCGTGGAAAAACGATTAGGTGAAAACTTTCACGCTAGTACATTGTTCGGCGCTTAGCGTCATTACTGCATGCAGCGCATGTTAAGACTCGCCCTTACCGTTCGTTCACTTCTGTGTCATAAAACGTAATGACGATTAAAAATTACCAAATGTAACTAAATGTAGACGAGTTTCTTACGTAATATTTCTTCGCAGTTTACTTAAAGTAAGGTCAATTTAAACTGTAAAGGACTTTACCAACTTTAAAGGGAATAGTCGTTAGTAGTTGTTCAATAAAGTTTGGGACTAGACGTGTAACTAACGAAATTCGTGATGAATTGGCAATCAATAATTGTAATGTAAAGTCCTCTATTGTTTAGTTTATCGCTGATAAAAATTTTTATTTCGTCAAAGTCAGTATAATAGCCAAGGTCATTGAAGGACTTTGTAATCTGGTTTTCATACAGTTCGTTTCTATAAATTTAAACGCGTTGAAAATATAATATTGTTGCAATAAATATTATTACAGATAATGCTGTATCGCGAAAAAAAATTTTGTGCCTACATAACCCGTGAAAACGGTATAGTTTCTATCCACATACATGATTGGCCAATACACGTCAGACATCCCGTAGCTGTCTGCAGACCAATAGCACGCACCAAATATTACAATAGTGGGGTTTTTATTCTCAGTCAGATAGGGTACTAGATTCGCGTACAAGGAAAAGCCAGTGAGTTTTTTTATAAGTTTCACGTACGTTGAAACCCAGCAAACAGTAAAATTTTTCCGCGATAAACAATCATCTCTATGATTCTGCCAGACGCTGTTATAACAGCATATAGTAAAAATAAAGAAAAATATTTGTTTACAATTTGTCTCGTGCATTACGTTTCCAAGATATTCATATACTAGGAAGTCCATTTATTACCGCTGATTTAATAGGACCATGTCAGGATTTTTATGTACTCAATCCAGTCTAAGGTTGCAGCAGAAATAATACTTGCTAACGAAATAAATCAAAGCATTTTAATTTTATTTTGATTCCTCACATTGTGAGTATGCCTAATACAGTTACCTTTTATTTTTTCCAATATTTTAAAAGAAATGTATGCTGTGCAAAAATGTTATTGTCATTCACTTGCATGAATTAGTTGCAACCTTAGAATGGATGGATTATAGTAAATTAACGGTTGTCGTTAGTGTTAAACTGCTCCAGCTGACAGTATCTGCAGTCACGTTGATCTGGTTAAAAAAAAAAGCAACGAGAATGCAGGTGCAGTATTAAGTCATATTATGCCGTTCTTCAGTAACAAACAGTCCTAATATATTGACTAATTGGTAGAGACATGAACTTTTCGCGAAAAGAAATTTGCGTCACTTTGTATCAGTGACTTGTGTGCACGTCTGCAGACTTGCTTCACGGTCAGAGATTGGATGTTTTGACATTCGTGTGTCGTGGGGTTTTACACGCAAATCACAGACGTGTGGTGTTACAGTAACCTTATTGTGATTGGTACAGTCAAATGAGAAACGTCACAGTT